>JAVRKA010000375.1:0-130000 GCA_034508555.1 Venustoraphidia nigricollis
TCGATAGGCATTTCAGATATAGGTGTCGATAGGCATTTTAGATATAGGTGTCGATAGGCATTTCAGATAGGTGTCGATAGGCATTTCAGATATAGGTGTCGATAGGCATTTCAGATATAGGTGTCGATAGGCATTTCAGATATAGTTGTCTATAGGCATTTCAGATATAGGTGCCGATAGGCATTTCAGATATAGTTGCCGATTGGGATTTTAAAAATAGGTGCCGATAGGCATTTCAGATATAGAAGCCGATAGGCATTTCAAATATAGGTGCTGATAGGCATTTCAGAGTAGTTTCCGATAGGCATTTCAAAAATAGGTGTCGATAGGCATTTCAGATATAGGTGTCGATAGGCATTTCAGATATAGGTGTCGATAGGCATTTCAGATATAGGTGTCGATAGGCATTTCAGATATAGGTGTCGATAGGCATTTCAAATATAGGTGTCGATAGGCGTTTTAGATATAGGTGTCGATAGGCATTTCAGATATAGGTGTCGATAGGCATTTCAGCAGATATAGGTGCCGATAGGCATTTCAGATATAGTTGCCGATTGGCATTTTAAAAATAGGTGCCGATAGGCATTTCAGATATAGAAGCCGATAGGCATTTCAAATATAGGTGCCGATAGGCATTCCAGATATGGTTGCCAATAGGTATTTCAAATATAGGTGCTGATAGGCATTTCAGATGTAGTTTCCGATAGGCATTTCAAAAATAGGTGTCGATAGGCATTTCAGATATAGGTGTCGATAGGCATTTCAGATATAGGTGTCGATAGGCATTTCAGATATAGGTGTCGATAGGCATTTCAGATATAGGTGTCGATAGGCATTTCAGTTATAGGTGTCGATAGGCATTTCAGATATAGGTGTCGATAGGCATTTCAGATATAGGTGTCGATAGGCATTTCAGATATAGGTGCCGATAGGCATTTCAGATATAGTTGCCGATTGGCATTTTAAAAATAGGTGCCGATAGGCATTTCAGATATAGAAGCCGATAGGCATTTCAAATATAGGTGCCGATAGGCATTCCAGATATGGTTGCCGATAGGCATTTCAAATATAGGTGCTGATAGGCATTTCAGATGTAGTTTCCGATAGGCATTTCAAAAATAGGTGTCGATAGGCATTTCAGATATAGGTGTCGATAGGCATTTCAGATATAGGTGTCGATAGGCATTTCAGATATAGGTGTCGATAGGCATTTCAGATATAGGTGTCGATAGGCATTTCAGATATAGGTGTCGATAGGCATTTCAGATATAGGTGTCGATAGGCATTTCAGATATAGGTGTCGATAGGCATTTCAGATATAGGTGTCGATAGGCATTTCAGATATAGGTGCCGCTAGGCATTTCAGATATAGTTGCCGATTGGCATTATAAAAATAGGTGCCGATAGGCATTTCAGATATAGAAGCCGATAGGCATTTCAAATATAGGTGCCGATAGGCATTCCAGATATGGTTGCCGATAGGCATTTCAAATATAGGTGCTGATAGGCATTTCAGATGTAGTTTCCGATAGGCATTTCAAAAATAGGTGTCGATAGGCATTTCAGATATAGGTGTCGATAGGCATTTCAGATATAGGTGTCGATAGGCATTTCAGATATAGGTGTCGATAGGCATTTTAGATATAGGTGTCGATAGGCATTTCAGATATAGGTGTCGATAGGCATTTCAGATATAGGTGTCGATAGGCATTTCAGATATAGGTGTCGATAGGCATTTCAGATATAGTTGTCTATAGGCATTTCAGATATAGGTGCCGATAGGCATTTCAGATATAGTTGCCGATTGGGATTTTAAAAATAGGTGCCGATAGGCATTTCAGATATAGAAGCTGATAGGCATTTCAAATATAGGTGCCGATAAGCATTCCAGATATGGTTGCCGATAGGCATTTTAAATATAGGTGCTGATAGGCATTTCAGGTGTAGTTTCCGATAGGCATTTCAAAAATAGGTGTCGATAGGCATTTCAGATATAGGTGTCGATAGGCATTTCAGATATAGGTGTCGACAGGCATTTCAGATATAGGTGTCGATAGGCATTTCAGATATAGGAGTCGATAGGCATTTCAGATATAGGTGCCGATAGGCATTTCAGATATAGTTTCCGATTGGCATTTTAAAAATAGGTGCCGATAGGAATTTCAGATATAGAAGCCGACAGGTATTTCAAATATAGGTGCCGATAGGCATTCCAGATATGGTTGCCGATAGGCATTTCAAATATAGGTGCTGATAGGCATTTCAGATGTAGTTTCCGATAGGCATTTCAAAAATAGGTGTCGATAGGCATTTCAGATATAGGTGTCGATAGGCATTTCAGATATAGGTGTCGATAGGCATTTCAAATATAGGTGTCGATAGGCATTTCAGATATAGGTGTCGATAGGCATTTCAAATATAGGTGTCGATAGGCGTTTTAGATATAGGTGTCGATAGGCATTTCAGATATAGGTGTCGATAGGCATTTCAGATATAGGTGCCGATAGGCATTTCAGATATAGTTGCCGATTGGCATTTTAAAAATAGGTGCCGATAGGCATTTCAGATATAGAAGCCGATAGGCATTTCAAATATAGGTGCCGATAGGCATTCCAGATATGGTTGCCAATAGGTATTTCAAATATAGGTGCTGATAGGCATTTCAGATGTAGTTTCCGATAGGCATTTCAAAAATAGGTGTCGATAGGCATTTCAGATATAGGTGTCGATAGGCATTTCAGATATAGGTGTCGATAGGCATTTCAGATATAGGTGTCGATAGGCATTTCAGATATAGGTGTCGATAGGCATTTCAGTTATAGGTGTCGATAGGCATTTCAGATATAGGTGTCGATAGGCATTTCAGATATAGGTGTCGATAGGCATTTCAGATATAGGTGCCGATAGGCATTTCAGATATAGTTGCCGATTGGCATTTTAAAAATAGGTGCCGATAGGCATTTCAGATATAGAAGCCGATAGGCATTTCAAATATAGGTGCCGATAGGCATTCCAGATATGGTTGCCGATAGGCATTTCAAATATAGGTGCTGATAGGCATTTCAGATGTAGTTTCCGATAGGCATTTCAAAAATAGGTGTCGATAGGCATTTCAGATATAGGTGTCGATAGGCATTTCAGATATAGGTGTCGATAGGCATTTCAGATATAGGTGTCGATAGGCATTTCAGATATAGGTGTCGATAGGCATTTCAGATATAGGTGTCGATAGGCATTTCAGATATAGGTGTCGATAGGCATTTCAGATATAGGTGTCGATAGGCATTTCAGATATAGGTGTCGATAGGCATTTCAGATATAGGTGCCGCTAGGCATTTCAGATATAGTTGCCGATTGGCATTATAAAAATAGGTGCCGATAGGCATTTCAGATATAGAAGCCGATAGGCATTTCAAATATAGGTGCCGATAGGCATTCCAGATATGGTTGCCGATAGGCATTTCAAATATAGGTGCTGATAGGCATTTCAGATGTAGTTTCCGATAGGCATTTCAAAAATAGGTGTCGATAGGCATTTCAGATATAGGTGTCGATAGCATTTCAGATATAGGTGTCGATAGGCATTTCAGATATAGGTGTCGATAGGCATTTCAATTATAGGTGTCGATAGGCATTTCAGATATAGGTGTCGATAGGCATTTCAGATATAGGTGTCGATAGGCATTTCAGATATAGTTGTCGATTGGCATTTTAAAAATAGGTGCCGATAGGCATTTCAGATATAAAAGCCGATAGGCATTTCAAATATAGGTGCCGATAGGCATTCCAGATATGGTTGCCGATAGGCATTTCAAATACAGGTGCTGATAGGCATTTCAGATGTAGTTTCCGATAGGCATTTCAAAAATAGGTGTCGATAGGCATTTCAGATATAGGTGTCGATAGGCATTTCAGATATAGGTGTCGATAGGCATTTCAGATATAGGTGTCGATAGGCATTTCAGATATAGGTGTCGATAGGCATTTCAGATATAGGTGTCGATAGGCATTTCAGATATAGGTGTCGATAGGCATTTCAGATATAGGTGTCGATAGGCATTTCAGATATAGGTGCCGATAGGCATTTCAGATATAGTTGCCGATTGGCATTTTAAAAATAGGTGCCGATAGGCATTTCAGATATAGAAGCCGATAGGCATTTCAAATATAGGTGCCGATAGGCATTCCAGATATGGTTGCCGATAGGCATTTCAAATATAGGTGCTGATAGGCATTTCAGATGTAGTTTCCGATAGGCATTTCAAAAATAGGTGTCGATAGGCATTTCAGATATAGGTGTCGATAGGCATTTCAGATATAGGTGTCGATAGGCATTTCAGATATAGGTGTCGATAGGCATTTCAGATATAGGTGTCGATAGGCATTTCAGATATAGGTGTTGATAGGCATTTCAGATATAGGTGTCGATAGGCATTTCAGATATAGGTGTCGATAGGCATTTCAGATATAGGTGCTGATAGGCATTTCAGATATAGTTGCCGATTGGCATTTTAAAAATAGGTGCCGATAGGCATTTCAGATATAGAAGCCGATAGGCATTTCAAATATAGGTGCCGATAGGCATTCCAGATATGGTTGCCGATAGGCATTTCAAATATAGGTGCTGATAGGCATTTCAGATGTAGTTTCCGATAGGCATTTCAAAAATAGGTGTCGATAGGCATTTCAGATATAGGTGTCGATATGCATTTCAGATATAGGTGTCGATAGGCATTTCAGATATAGGTGTCGATAGGCATTTCAGATATAGGTGTCGATAGGCATTTCAGATATAGGTGTCGATAGGCATTTCAGATATAGGTGTCGATAGGCATTTCAGATATAGGTGTCGATAGGCATTTTAGATATAGGTGTCGATAGGCATTTCAGATATAGGTGTCGATAGGCATTTCAGATATAGGTGTCGATAGGCATTTCAGATATAGGTGTCGATAGGCATTTCAGATATAGTTGTCTATAGGCATTTCAGATATAGGTGCCGATAGGCATTTCAGATATAGTTGCCGATTGGGATTTTAAAAATAGGTGCCGATAGGCATTTCAGATATAGAAGCTGATAGGCATTTCAAATATAGGTGCCGATAAGCATTCCAGATATGGTTGCCGATAGGCATTTTAAATATAGGTGCTGATAGGCATTTCAGGTGTAGTTTCCGATAGGCATTTCAAAAATAGGTGTCGATAGGCATTTCAGATATAGGTGTCGATAGGCATTTCAGATATAGTTGTCTATAGGCATTTCAGATATAGGTGCCGATAGGCATTTCAGATATAGTTGCCGATTGGGATTTTAAAAATAGGTGCCGATAGGCATTTCAGATATAGAAGCTGATAGGCATTTCAAATATAGGTGCCGATAAGCATTCCAGATATGGTTGCCGATAGGCATTTTAAATATAGGTGCTGATAGGCATTTCAGGTGTAGTTTCCGATAGGCATTTCAAAAATAGGTGTCGATAGGCATTTCAGATATAGGTGTCGATAGGCATTTCAGATATAGGTGTCGACAGGCATTTCAGATATAGGTGTCGATAGGCATTTCAGATATAGGAGTCGATAGGCATTTCAGATATAGGTGCCGATAGGCATTTCAGATATAGTTTCCGATTGGCATTTTAAAAATAGGTGCCGATAGGAATTTCAGATATAGAAGCCGACAGGTATTTCAAATATAGGTGCCGATAGGCATTCCAGATATGGTTGCCGATAGGCATTTCAAATATAGGTGCTGATAGGCATTTCAGATGTAGTTTCCGATAGGCATTTCAAAAATAGGTGTCGATAGGCATTTCAGATATAGGTGTCGATAGGCATTTCAGATATAGGTGTCGATAGGCATTTCAGATATAGGTGTCGATAGGCATTTCAGATATAGGTGTCGATAGGCATTTCAAATATAGGTGTCGATAGGCGTTTTAGATATAGGTGTCGATAGGCATTTCAGATATAGGTGTCGATAGGCATTTCAGATATAGGTGCCGATAGGCATTTCAGATATAGTTGCCGATTGGCATTTTAAAAATAGGTGCCGATAGGCATTTCAGATATAGAAGCCGATAGGCATTTCAAATATAGGTGCCGATAGGCATTCCAGATATGGTTGCCAATAGGTATTTCAAATATAGGTGCTAATAGGCATTTCAGATGTAGTTTCCGATAGGCATTTCAAAAATAGGTGTCGATAGGCATTTCAGATATAGGTGTCGATAGGCATTTCAGATATAGGTGTCGATAGGCATTTCAGATATAGGTGTCGATAGGCATTTCAGATATAGGTGTCGATAGGCATTTCAGTTATAGGTGTCGATAGGCATTTCAGATATAGGTGTCGATAGGCATTTCAGATATAGGTGTCGATAGGCATTTCAGATATAGGTGCCGATAGGCATTTCAGATATAGTTGCCGATTGGCATTTTAAAAATAGGTGCCGATAGGCATTTCAGATATAGAAGCCGATAGGCATTTCAAATATAGGTGCCGATAGGCATTCCAGATATGGTTGCCGATAGGCATTTCAAATATAGGTGCTGATAGGCATTTCAGATGTAGTTTCCGATAGGCATTTCAAAAATAGGTGTCGATAGGCATTTCAGATATAGGTGTCGATAGGCATTTCAGATATAGGTGTCGATAGGCATTTCAGATATAGGTGTCGATAGGCATTTCAGATATAGGTGTCGATAGGCATTTCAGATATAGGTGTCGATAGGCATTTCAGATATAGGTGTCGATAGGCATTTCAGATATAGGTGTCGATAGGCATTTCAGATATAGGTGTCGATAGGCATTTCAGATATAGGTGCCGCTAGGCATTTCAGATATAGTTGCCGATTGGCATTATAAAAATAGGTGCCGATAGGCATTTCAGATATAGAAGCCGATAGGCATTTCAAATATAGGTGCCGATAGGCATTCCAGATATGGTTGCCGATAGGCATTTCAAATATAGGTGCTGATAGGCATTTCAGATGTAGTTTCCGATAGGCATTTCAAAAATAGGTGTCGATAGGCATTTCAGATATAGGTGTCGATAGGCATTTCAGATATAGGTGTCGATAGGCATTTCAGATATAGGTGTCGATAGGCATTTTAGATATAGGTGTCGATAGGCATTTCAGATATAGGTGTCGATAGGCATTTCAGATATAGGTGTCGATAGGCATTTCAGATATAGGTGTCGATAGGCATTTCAGATATAGTTGTCTATAGGCATTTCAGATATAGGTGCCGATAGGCATTTCAGATATAGTTGCCGATTGGGATTTTAAAAATAGGTGCCGATAGGCATTTCAGATATAGAAGCTGATAGGCATTTCAAATATAGGTGCCGATAAGCATTCCAGATATGGTTGCCGATAGGCATTTTAAATATAGGTGCTGATAGGCATTTCAGGTGTAGTTTCCGATAGGCATTTCAAAAATAGGTGTCGATAGGCATTTCAGATATAGGTGTCGATAGGCATTTCAGATATAGGTGTCGACAGGCATTTCAGATATAGGTGTCGATAGGCATTTCAGATATAGGAGTCGATAGGCATTTCAGATATAGGTGCCGATAGGCATTTCAGATATAGTTTCCGATTGGCATTTTAAAAATAGGTGCCGATAGGAATTTCAGATATAGAAGCCGACAGGTATTTCAAATATAGGTGCCGATAGGCATTCCAGATATGGTTGCCGATAGGCATTTCAAATATAGGTGCTGATAGGCATTTCAGATGTAGTTTCCGATAGGCATTTCAAAAATAGGTGTCGATAGGCATTTCAGATATAGGTGTCGATAGGCATTTCAGATATAGGTGTCGATAGGCATTTCAGATATAGGTGTCGATAGGCATTTCAGATATAGGTGTCGATAGGCATTTCAAATATAGGTGTCGATAGGCGTTTTAGATATAGGTGTCGATAGGCATTTCAGATATAGGTGTCGATAGGCATTTCAGATATAGGTGCCGATAGGCATTTCAGATATAGTTGCCGATTGGCATTTTAAAAATAGGTGCCGATAGGCATTTCAGATATAGAAGCCGATAGGCATTTCAAATATAGGTGCCGATAGGCATTCCAGATATGGTTGCCAATAGGTATTTCAAATATAGGTGCTGATAGGCATTTCAGATGTAGTTTCCGATAGGCATTTCAAAAATAGGTGTCGATAGGCATTTCAGATATAGGTGTCGATAGGCATTTCAGATATAGGTGTCGATAGGCATTTCAGATATAGGTGTCGATAGGCATTTCAGATATAGGTGTCGATAGGCATTTCAGTTATAGGTGTCGATAGGCATTTCAGATATAGGTGTCGATAGGCATTTCAGATATAGGTGTCGATAGGCATTTCAGATATAGGTGCCGATAGGCATTTCAGATATAGTTGCCGATTGGCATTTTAAAAATAGGTGCCGATAGGCATTTCAGATATAGAAGCCGATAGGCATTTCAAATATAGGTGCCGATAGGCATTCCAGATATGGTTGCCGATAGGCATTTCTAATATAGGTGCTGATAGGCATTTCAGATGTAGTTTCCGATAGGCATTTCAAAAATAGGTGTCGATAGGCATTTCAGATATAGGTGTCGATAGGCATTTCAGATATAGGTGTCGATAGGCATTTCAGATATAGGTGTCGATAGGCATTTCAGATATAGGTGTCGATAGGCATTTCAGATATAGGTGTCGATAGGCATTTCAGATATAGGTGTCGATAGGCATTTCAGATATAGGTGTCGATAGGCATTTCAGATATAGGTGTCGATAGGCATTTCAGATATAGGTGCCGCTAGGCATTTCAGATATAGTTGTTGATTGGCATTATAAAAATAGGTGCCGATAGGCATTTCAGATATAGAAGCCGATAGGCATTTCAAATATAGGTGCCGATAGGCATTCCAGATATGGTTGCCGATAGGCATTTCAAATATAGGTGCTGATAGGCATTTCAGATGTAGTTTCCGATAGGCATTTCAAAAATAGGTGTCGATAGGCATTTCAGATATAGGTGTCGATAGCATTTCAGATATAGGTGTCGATAGGCATTTCAGATATAGGTGTCGATAGGCATTTCAATTATAGGTGTCGATAGGCATTTCAGATATAGGTGTCGATAGGCATTTCAGATATAGGTGTCGATAGGCATTTCAGATATAGTTGTCGATTGGCATTTTAAAAATAGGTGCCGATAGGCATTTCAGATATAAAAGCCGATAGGCATTTCAAATATAGGTGCCGATAGGCATTCCAGATATGGTTGCCGATAGGCATTTCAAATACAGGTGCTGATAGGCATTTCAGATGTAGTTTCCGATAGGCATTTCAAAAATAGGTGTCGATAGGCATTTCAGATATAGGTGTCCATAGGCATTTCAGATATAGGTGTCGATAGGCATTTCAGATATAGGTGTCGATAGGTCTTTCAGATATAGGTGTCGATAGGCATTTCAGATATAGGTGTCGATAGGCATTTCAGATATAGGTGTCGATAGGCATTTCAGATATAGGTGTCGATAGGCATTTCAGATATAGGTGCCGATAGGCATTTCAGATATAGTTGCCGATTGGCATTTTAAAAATAGGTGCCGATAGGCATTTCAGATATAGAAGCCGATAGGCATTTCAAATATAGGTGCCGATAGGCATTCCAGATATGGTTGCCGATAGGCATTTCAAATATAGGTGCTGATAGGCATTTCAGATGTAGTTTCCGATAGGCATTAAAAAAATTGGTGCCGATAGGCATTTCAGATATAGGTGCCGATAGGCATTTCAGATAGAGTTGCCGATTGGCATTTTAAAAATAGGTGCCGATAGGCATTTCAGATATAGAAGCCGATAGGTATTTCAAATATAGGTGTCGATAGGCAATTCAGATATGGTTGCCGATAGGCATTTCAAATATAGGTGCTGATAGGCATTTCAAATGTAGTTTCCGATAGGCATTTCAAAAATAGGTGCCGATAGGCATTTCAGATATAGGTGCCGATAGGCATTTCAGATATAGTTGCCGATTGGCATTTTAAAAATAGGTGCCGATAGGCATTTTAGGTATAGAAGCCGATAGGCATTTCAAATATAGGTGCCGATAGGCATTCCAGATATGGTTGCCGATAGGCATTTCAAATATAGGTGCTGATAAGCATTTCAGATGTAGTTTACGATAGGCATTTCAAAAATAGGTGCCGATAGGCATTTCAGATATAGGTGCCGATAGGCATTTCAGATATAGTTGCCAATTGGCATTTTAAAAATAGGTGCCGATAGGCATTTCAGATATAGAAGCCGATAGGCATTTCAAATATAGGTGCCGATAGGCATTCCAGATATGGTTGCCGATAGGCATTTCAAATATAGGGGCTTATAGGCAGTTTAGATGTAGTTTCCGATAGGCATTTCAAAAATTGATGCCGATAGGCATTTCAGATATAGGTGCCGATAGGCATTTCAGATATAGTTGCCGATTGGCATTTTAAAAACAGGTGCCGATAGGCATTTCAGATATAGAGGCCGATAGGTATTTCAAATATAGGTGTCGATAGGCATTTCAGATATGGTTGCCGATAGGCATTTCAAATATAGGAGCAGATAGGCATTTCAGATGTAGTTTCCGAAAGGCATTTCAAAAATAGGTGCCGATAGGCATTTCAGATATAGGTGCCGATAGGCATTTCAGATATAGGTGCCGATAGGCATTTCAGATATAGAAGCCGATAGGCATTCCAGATATGGTTGCCGATAGGCATTTCAAATATAGGTGCTGATAGGCATTTTAGATGTAGTTTCCGATAGGCATTTCAAAAATTGATGCCGATAGGCATTTAAGATATAGGTGCCGATAGGCATTTTAGATATAGTTGCCGATTGGCATTTTAAAAATAGGTGCCGATAGTCATTTCAGATATAGAAGCCGATAGGTATTTCAAATATAGGTGTCGATAGGCATTTCAGATATGGTTGCCGATAGGCATTTTAAATATAGGTGCTGATAGGCATTTCAGATGTAGTTTCCTATAGGCAAATAAAAAAATAGGTGCCGATAGGCATTTCAGATATAGGTGCCGATAGGCATTTCAGATATAGTTGCCGATTGGCATTTTAAAAATAGGTGCCGATAGGCATTTTAGATGTAGTTTCCGATAGGCAGTTCAAAAATAGGTGCCGATAGGCATTTCAGATATGGTTGCCGATAGGCATTTCAGATATAGTTGCCGATAGGCATTTAAAATATAGGTGCCGATAGGCATTTTAAATATAGGTGTCGATAGGCATTTCAGATATGAATGCCGAAAGGCATTTCAGATATAGGTGCCGATAGGCATTTCTGATGTGGTTGCCGATAGGCATTTCAAATATAGGTGCTGATAGGCATTTCAAAAATAGGTGCCGATAGGCATTTCAGATATAGGTGCCGATAGGCATATCAGATATTGTTGCCGATAGGCATTTAAAATATAGGTGCCGATAGGCATTTCAAATATAGGTGTCGATAGGCATTTCAGATATGAATGCCGAAAGGCATTTCAGATATAGGTGCCGATAGGCATTTCTGATGTGGTTGCCGATAGGCATTTCAAATATAGGTGCTGATAGGCATTTCAGATGTAGTTTCCGATAGGCATTTCAAAAATAGGTGTCGATAGGCATTTCAGATATAGGTGCCGATAGGCATTTCAGATATAGTTGCCGATTGGCATTTTAAAAATAGGTGCCGATAGGCATTTCAGATTAGAAGCCGATAGGCATTTCAAATATAGGTGCCGATAGGCATTCCAGATATGGTTGCCGATAGGCATTTCAAATACAGGTGCTGATAGGCATTTCAGATGTAGTTTCCGATAGGCATTTCAAAAATAGGTGCCGATAGGCATTTCAGATATAGGTGCCGATAGGCATTTCAGACATGGTTGCCGATTAGCATTTTAAAATTGGTGCCGATAGGCATTTCAGATATAGAAGCCGATAGGCATTTCAAATATAGGTGCCGATAGGCATTCCAGATATGGTTGCCGATAGGCATTTCAAATATAGGTGCTGATAGGCATTTCAGATGTAGTTTCCGATAGGCATTTCAAAAATAGGTGCCGATAGGCATTTCAGATATAGGTGCCGATAGGCATTTCAGATATAGTTGCCGATTGGCATTTTAAAAATAGGTGCCGATAGGCATTTCAGATATAGAAGCCGATAGGCATATCAGATATAGTTGCCTATAGGCATTTAAAATATAGGTGCCGATAGGCATTTCAAATATAGGTGTCGATAGGCATTTCAGATATGAATGCCGAAAGGCATTTCAGATATAGGTGCTGATAGGCATTTCTGATGTGGTTGCCGATAGGCATTTCAAATATAGGTGCCGATAGGCATTGCAGATATGTTTGCCGATACGCATTTCAAATATAGGTGCTTATTAGCAGTTTAGATGTAGTTTCCGATAGGCATTTCAAAAATTGATGCCGATAGGCATTTCAGATATAGGTGCCGATAGGCATTTCAGATATAGTTGCCGATTGGCATTTTAAAAACAGGGTGTCGATAGGCATTTCAGATATAGGTGTCGATAGGCATTTCAGTTATAGGTGTCGATAGGCATTTCAGATATAGGTGTCGATAGGCATTTCAGATATAGGTGTCGATAGGCATTTCAGATATAGGTGCCGATAGGCATTTCAGATATAGTTGCCGATTGGCATTTTAAAAATAGGTGCCGATAGGCATTTCAGATATAGAAGCCGATAGGCATTTCAAATATAGGTGCCGATAGGCATTCCAGATATGGTTGCCGATAGGCATTTCAAATATAGGTGCTGATAGGCATTTCAGATGTAGTTTCCGATAGGCATTTCAAAAATAGGTGTCGATAGGCATTTCAGATATAGGTGTCGATAGGCATTTCAGATATAGGTGTCGATAGGCATTTCAGATATAGGTGTCGATAGGCATTTCAGATATAGGTGTCGATAGGCATTTCAGATATAGGTGTCGATAGGCATTTCAGATATAGGTGTCGATAGGCATTTCAGATATAGGTGTCGATAGGCATTTCAGATATAGGTGTCGATAGGCATTTCAGATATAGGTGCCGATAGGCATTTCAGATATAGTTGCCGATTGGCATTATAAAAATAGGTGCCGATAGGCATTTCAGATATAGAAGCCGATAGGCATTTCAAATATAGGTGCCGATAGGCATTCCAGATATGGTTGCCGATAGGCATTTCAAATATAGGTGCTGATAGGCTTTTCAGATGTAGTTTCCGATAGGCATTTCAAAAATAGGTGTCGATAGGCATTTCAGATATAGGTGTCGATAGCATTTCAGATATAGGTGTCGATAGGCATTTCAGATATAGGTGTCGATAGGCATTTCAATTATAGGTGTCGATAGGCATTTCAGATATAGGTGTCGATAGGCATTTCAGATATAGGTGTCGATAGGCATTTCAGATATAGGTGTGGATAGGCATTTCAGATATAGGTGCCGATAGGCATTTCAGATATAGTTGTCGATTGGCATTTTAAAAATAGGTGCCGATAGGCATTTCAGATATAAAAGCCGATAGGCATTTCAAATATAGGTGCCGATAGGCATTCCAGATATGGTTGCCGATAGGCATTTCAAATACAGGTGCTGATAGGCATTTCAGATGTAGTTTCCGATAGGCATTTCAAAAATAGGTGTCGATAGGCATTTCAGATATAGGTGTCGATAGGCATTTCAGATATAGGTGTCGATAGGCATTTCAGATATAGGTGTCGATAGGCATTTCAGATATAGGTGTCGATAGGCATTTCAGATATAGGTGTCGATAGGCATTTCAGATATAGGTGTCGATAGGCATTTCAGATATAGGTGTCGATAGGCATTTCAGATATAGGTGCCGATAGGCATTTCAGATATAGTTGCCGATTGGCATTTTAAAAATAGGTGCCGATAGGCATTTCAGATATAGAAGCCGATAGGCATTTCAAATATAGGTGCCGATAGGCATTCCAGATATGGTTGCCGATAGGAATTTCAAATATAGGTGCTGATAGGCATTTCAGATGTAGTTTCCGATAGGCATTAAAAAAATTGGTGCCGATAGGCATTTCAGATATAGGTGCCGATAGGCATTTCAGATATAGTTGCCGATTGGCATTTTAAAAATAGGTGCCGATAGGCATTTCAGATATAGAAGCCGATAGGTATTTCAAATATAGGTGTCGATAGGCAATTCAGATATGGTTGCCGATAGGCATTTCAAATATAGGTGCTGATAGGCATTTCAAATGTAGTTTCCGATAGGCATTTCAAAAATAGGTGCCGATAGGCATTTCAGATATAGGTGCCGATAGGCATTTCAGATATAGTTGCCGATTGGCATTTTAAAAATAGGTGCCGATAGGCATTTTAGATATAGAAGCCGATAGGCATTTCAAATATAGGTGCCGATAGGCATTCCAGATATGGTTGCCGATAGGCATTTCAAATATAGGTGCTGATAAGCATTTCAGATGTAGTTTACGATAGGCATTTCAAAAATAGGTGCCGATAGGCATTTCAGATATAGGTGCCGATAGGCATTTCAGATATAGTTGCCAATTGGCATTTTAAAAATAGGTGCCGATAGGCATTTCAGATATAGAAGCCGATAGGCATTTCAAATATAGGTGCCGATAGGCATTCCAGATATGGTTGCCGATAGGCATTTCAAATATAGGTGCTTATAGGCAGTTTAGATGTAGTTTCCGATAGGCATTTCAAAAATTGATGCCGATAGGCATTTCAGATATAGGTGCCGATAGGCATTTCAGATATAGTTGCCGATTGGCATTTTAAAAACAGGTGCCGATAGGCATTTCAGATATAGAGGCCGATAGGTATTTCAAATATAGGTGTCGATAGGCATTTCAGATATGGTTGCCGATAGGCATTTCAAATATAGGAGCAGATAGGCATTTCAGATGTAGTTTCCGAAAGGCATTTCAAAAATAGGTGCCGATAGGCATTTCAGATATAGGTGTCGATAGGCATTTCTGATATAGGTGCCGATAGGCATTTCAGATATAGAAGCCGATAGGCATTCCAGATATGGTTGCCGATAAGCATTTCAAATATAGGTGCTGATAGGCATTTTAGATGTAGTTTCCGATAGGCATTTCAAAAATTGATGCCGATAGGCATTTAAGATATAGGTGCCGATAGGCATTTTAGATATAGTTGCCGATTGGCATTTTAAAAATAGGTGCCGATAGTCATTTCAGATATAGAAGCCGATAGGTATTTCAAATATAGGTGTCGATAGGCATTTCAGATATGGTTGCCGATAGGCATTTTAAATATAGGTGCTGATAGGCATTTCAGATGTAGTTTCCTATAGGCAAATAAAAAAATAGGTGCCGATAGGCATTTCAGATATAGGTGCCGATAGGCATTTCAGATATAGTTGCCGATTGGCATTTTAAAAATAGGTGCCGATAGGCATTTTAGATGTAGTTTCCGATAGGCAGTTCAAAAATAGGTGCCGATAGGCATTTCAGATATAGGTGCCGATCGGCATATCAGATATAGTTGCCGATAGGCATTTAAAATATAGGTGCCGATAGGCATTTTAAATATAGGTGTCGATAGGCATTTCAGATATGAATGCCGAAAGGCATTTCAGATATAGGTGCCGATAGGCATTTCTGATGTGGTTGCCGATAGGCATTTCAAATATAGGTGCTGATAGGCATTTCAGATGTAGTTTCCGATAGGCATTTCAAAAATAGGTGTCGATAGGCATTTCAGATATAGGTGCCGATAGGCATTTCAGATATAGTTGCCGATTGGCATTTTAAAAATAGGTGCCGATAGGCATTTCAGATATAGAAGCCGATAGGCATTTCAAATATAGGTGCCGATAGGCATTCCAGATATGGTTGCCGATAGGCATTTCAAATATAGGTGCTGATAGGCATTTCAGATGTAGTTTCCGATAGGCATTTCAAAAATAGGTGCCGATAGGCATTTTAGATATAGGTGCTGATAGGCATTTCAGACATGGTTGCCGATTGGCATTTTAAAAATAGGTGCTGATAGGCATTTCAGATATAGAAGCCGATAGGCATTTCAAATATAAGTGCCGATAGGCATTCCAGATATATTTGCCGATAGGCATTTCAAATATAGGTGCTGATAGGCATTTCAGATGTAGTTTCCGATAGGCATTTCAAAAATAGGTGCCGATAGGCATTTCAGATATAGGTGCCGATAGGCATTTCAGATATAGTTGCCGAGTGGCATTTTAAAAATAGGTGCCGATAGGCATTTCAGATATAGAAGCCGATAGGCATTTTAAATATAGGTGCCGATAGGCATTCCAGATATGGTTGCCGATAGGCATTTCAAATATAGGTGCTGATAGGCATTTCAGATGTAGTTTCCGATAGGCATTTAAAAAATTGGTGCCGATAGGCATTTCAGATATAGGTGCCGATAGGCATTTCAGATATAGTTGCCGATTGGCATTTTAAAAATAGGTGCCGATAGGCATTTCAGATATAGAAGCCGATAGGTATTTCAAATATTGGTGTCGATAGGCAATTCAGATATGGTTGCCGATAGGCATTTCAAATATAGGTGCTGATAGGCATCTCAAATGTAGTTTCCGATAGGCATTTCAAAAATAGGTGCCGATAGGCATTTCAGATATAGGTGCCGATAGGCATTTCAGATATAGTTGCCGATTGGCATTTTAAAAATAGGTGCCGATAGGCATTTCAGATATAGAAGCCGATAGGCATTTCAAATATAGGTGCTTATTAGCAGTTTAGATGTAGTTTCCGATAGGCATTTCAAAAATTGATGCCGATAGGCATTTCAGATATAGGTGCCGATAGGCATTTCAGATATAGTTGCCGATTGGCATTTTAAAAACAGGTGCCGATAGGCATTTCAGATATAGAGGCCGATAGGTATTTCAAATATAGGTGCCGATAGGCATTTCAGATATAGAAGCCGATAGGTATTTCAAATATAGGTGTCGATAGGCATTTCAGATATGGTTGCCGATAGGCATTTCAAATATAGGTGCTGATAGGCATTTCAGATGTAGTTTCCGATAGGCAAATAAAAAACTAGGTGCCGATAGGCATTTCAGATATAGGTGCCGATAGGCATTTCAGATATAGTTGCCGATTGGCATTTTAAAAATAGGTGCCGATAGGCATTTGAGATGTAGTTTCCGATAGGCATTTCAAAAATAGGTGCCGATAGGCATTTCAGATATAGGTGCCGATAGGCATATCAGATATAGTTGCCGATAGGCATTTAAAATATAGGTGCCGATAGGCATTTCAAATATAGGTGTCGATAGGCATTTCAGATATGAATGCCGAAAGGCATTTCAGATATAGGTGCCGATAGGCATTTCTGATGTGGTTGCCGATAGGCATTTCAAATATAGGTGCCGATAGGCATTGCAGATATGGTTGCCGATACGCATTTCAAATATAGGTGCTTATTAGCAGTTTAGATGTAGTTTCCGATAGGCATTTCAAAAATTGATGCCGATAGGCATTTCAGATATAGGTGCCGATAGGCATTTCAGATATAGTTGCCGATTGGCATTTTAAAAACAGGTGCCGATAGGCATTTCAGATATAGAGGCCGATAGGTATTTCAAATATAGGTGCCGATAGGCATTTCAGATATAGAAGCCGATAGGTATTTCAAATATAGGTGTCGATAGGCATTTCAGATATGGTTGCCGATAGGCATTTCAAATATAGGTGCTGATAGGCATTTCAGATGTAGTTTCCGATAGGCAAATAAAAAAATAGGTGCCGATAGGCATTTCAGATATAGGTGCCGATAGGCATTTCAGATATAGTTGCCGATTGGCATTTTAAAAATAGGTGCCGATAGGCATTTTAGATGTAGTTTCCGATAGGCATTTCAAAAATAGGTGCCGATAGGCATTTCAGATATAGGTGCCGATAGGCATATCAGATATTGTTGCCGATAGGCATTTAAAATATAGGTGCCGATAGGCATTTCAAATATAGGTGCCGATAGGCATTCCAGATATGGTTGCCGATAGGCATTTCAAATATAGGTGCTGATAGGCATTTCAGATGTAGTTTCCGATAGGCATTTCAAAAATAGGTGTCGATAGGCATTTCAGATATAGGTGTCGATAGCATTTCAGATATAGGTGTCGATAGGCATTTCAGATATAGGTGTCGATAGGCATTTCAATTATAGGTGTCGATAGGCATTTCAGATATAGGTGTCGATAGGCATTTCAGATATAGGTGTCGATAGGCATTTCAGATATAGGTGTGGATAGGCATTTCAGATATAGGTGCCGATAGGCATTTCAGATATAGTTGTCGATTGGCATTTTAAAAATAGGTGCCGATAGGCATTTCAGATATAAAAGCCGATAGGCATTTCAAATATAGGTGCCGATAGGCATTCCAGATATGGTTGCCGATAGGCATTTCAAATACAGGTGCTGATAGGCATTTCAGATGTAGTTTCCGCAAGGCATTTCAAAAATAGGTGTCGATAGGCATTTCAGATATAGGTGTCGATAGGCATTTCAGATATAGGTGTCGATAGGCATTTCAGATATAGGTGTCGATAGGCATTTCAGATATAGGTGTCGATAGGCATTTCAGATATAGGTGTCGATAGGCATTTCAGATATAGGTGTCGATAGGCATTTCAGATATAGGTGTCGATAGGCATTTCAGATATAGGTGCCGATAGGCATTTCAGATATAGTTGCCGATTGGCATTTTAAAAATAGGTGCCGATAGGCATTTCAGATATAGAAGCCGATAGGCATTTCAAATATAGGTGCCGATAGGCATTCCAGATATGGTTGCCGATAGGCATTTCAAATATAGGTGCTGATAGGCATTTCAGATGTAGTTTCCGATAGGCATTAAAAAAATTGGTGCCGATAGGCATTTCAGATATAGGTGCCGATAGGCATTTCAGATATAGTTGCCGATTGGCATTTTAAAAATAGGTGCCGATAGGCATTTCAGATATAGAAGCCGATAGGTATTTCAAATATAGGTGTCGATAGGCAATTCAGATATGGTTGCCGATAGGCATTTCAAATATAGGTGCTGATAGGCATTTCAAATGTAGTTTCCGATAGGCATTTCAAAAATAGGTGCCGATAGGCATTTCAGATATAGGTGCCGATAGGCATTTCAGATATAGTTGCCGATTGGCATTTTAAAAATAGGTGCCGATAGGCATTTTAGATATAGAAGCCGATAGGCATTTCAAATATAGGTGCCGATAGGCATTCCAGATATGGTTGCCGATAGGCATTTCAAATATAGGTGCTGATAAGCATTTCAGATGTAGTTTACGATAGGCATTTCAAAAATAGGTGCCGATAGGCATTTCAGATATAGGTGCCGATAGGCATTTCAGATATAGTTGCCAATTGGCATTTTAAAAATAGGTGCCGATAGGCATATCAGATATAGAAGCCGATAGGCATTTCAAATATAGGTGCCGATAGGCATTCCAGATATGGTTGCCGATAGGCATTTCAAATATAGGTGCTTATAGGCAGTTTAGATGTAGTTTCCGATAGGCATTTCAAAAATTGATGCCGATAGGCATTTCAGATATAGGTGCCGATAGGCATTTCAGATATAGTTGCCGATTGGCATTTTAAAAACAGGTGCCGATAGGCATTTCAGATATAGAGGCCGATAGGTATTTCAAATATAGGTGTCGATAGGCATTTCAGATATGGTTGCCGATAGGCATTTCAAATATAGGAGCAGATAGGCATTTCAGATGTAGTTTCCGAAAGGCATTTCAAAAATAGGTGCCGATAGGCATTTCAGATATAGGTGTCGATAGGCATTTCAGATATAGGTGCCGATAGGCATTTCAGATATAGAAGCCGATAGGCATTCCAGATATGGTTGCCGATAGGCATTTCAAATATAGGTGCTGATAGGCATTTTAGATGTAGTTTCCGATAGGCATTTCAAAAATTGATGCCGATAGGCATTTAAGATATAGGTGCCGATAGGCATTTTAGATATAGTTGCCGATTGGCATTTTAAAAATAGGTGCCGATAGTCATTTCAGATATAGAAGCCGATAGGTATTTCAAATATAGGTGTCGATAGGCATTTCAGATATGGTTGCCGATAGGCATTTTAAATATAGGTGCTGATAGGCATTTCAGATGTAGTTTCCTATAGGCAAATAAAAAAATAGGTGCCGATAGGCATTTCAGATATAGGTGCCGATAGGCATTTCAGATATAGTTGCCGATTGGCATTTTAAAAATAGGTGCCGATAGGCATTTTAGATGTAGTTTCCGATAGGCAGTTCAAAAATAGGTGCCGATAGGCATTTCAGATATAGGTGCCGATCGGCATATCAGATATAGTTGCCGATAGGCATTTAAAATATAGGTGCCGATAGGCATTTTAAATATAGGTGTCGATAGGCATTTCAGATATGAATGCCGAAAGGCATTTCAGATATAGGTGCCGATAGGCATTTCTGATGTGGTTGCCGATAGGCATTTCAAATATAGGTGCTGATAGGCATTTCAGATGTAGTTTCCGATAGGCATTTCAAAAATAGGTGTCGATAGGCATTTCAGATATAGGTGCCGATTGGCATTTTAAAAATAGGTGCCGATAGGCATTTCAGATATAGAAGCCGATAGGCATTTCAAATATAGGTGCCGATAGGCATTCCAGATATGGTTGCCGATAGGCATTTCAAATATAGGTGCTGATATGCATTTCAGATGTAGTTTCCGATAGGCATTTCAAAAATAGGTGTCGATAGGCATTTCAGATATAGGTGTCGATAGGCATTTCAGATATAGGTGCCGATAGGCATTTCAGATATAGTTGCCGATTGGCATTTTAAAAATAGGTGCCGATAGGCATTTCAGATATAGAAGCCGATAGGCATTTCAAATATAGGTGCCGATAGGCATTCCAGATATGGTTGCCGATAGGCATTTCAAATATAGGTGCTGATATGCATTTCAGATGTAGTTTCCGATAGGCATTTCAAAAATAGGTGTCGATAGGCATTTCAGATATAGGTGTCGATAGGCATTTCAGATATAGGTGTCGATAGGCATTTCAGATATAGGTGTCGATAGGCATTTCAGATATAGGTGTCGATAGGCATTTCAGATGTAGGTGTCGATAGGCATTTCAGATATAGGTGTCGATCGGCATTTCAGATACAGGTGTCGATAGGCATTTCGGATATAGGTGCCGATAGGCATTTCAGATATAGTTGCCGATTGGCATTTTAAAAATAGGTGCCGATAGGCATTTCAGATATAGAAGCCGATAGGCATTTCAAATATAGGTGCCGATAGGCATTCCAGATATGGTTGCCGATAGGCATTTCAAATATAGGTGCTGATAGGCATTTCAGGTGTAGTTTCCGATAGGCATTTCAAAAATAGGTGTCGATAGGCATTTCAGATATAGGTGTCGATAGGCATTTCAGATATAGGTGTCGATAGGCATTTCAGATATAGGTGTCGATAGGCATTTCAGATATAGGTGCCGATAGGCATTTCAGATATAGTTGCCGATTGGCATTTTAAAAATAGGTGCCGATAGGCATTTCAGATATAGAAGCCGATAGGCATTTCAAATATAGGTGCCGATAGGCATTCCAGATATCGTTGCCGATAGGCATTTCAAATATAGGTGCTGATAGGCATTTCAGATGTAGTTTCCGATAGGCATTTCAAAAATAGGTGTCGATAGGCATTTCAGATATAAGTGTCGATAGGCATTTCAGATATAGGTGTCGATAGGCATTTCAGATATAGGTGTCGATAGGCATTTCAGATATAGGTGTCGATAGGCTTTTCAGATATAGGTGTCGATAGGCATTTCAGATATAGGTGTCGATAGGCATTTCAGATATAGGTGTCGATAGGCATTTCAGATATAGGAGTCGATAGGCATTTCAGATATAGGTACCGATAGGCATTTCAGATATAGTTGCCGATTGGCATTTTAAAAATCAGTGCCGATAGGCATTTCAGATATAGAAGCCGATAGGCATTCCAGATATGGTTGCCGATAGGCATTTCAAATATAGGTGCTGATAGGCATTTCAGATGTAGTTTCCGATAGGCATTTCAAAAATAGGTGTCGATAGGCATTTCAGATATAGGTGTCGATAGGCATTTCAGATATAGGTGTCGATAGGCATTTCAGATATAGGTGTCGATAGGCATTTCAGATATAGGTGTCGATAGGCATTTCAGATATAGGTGTCGATAGGCATTTCAGATATAGGTGTCGATAGGCATTTCAGATGTAGGTGCCGATAGGCATTTCAGATATAGTTGCCGATTGGCATTTTAAAAATAGGTGCCGATAGGCATTTCAGATATAGAAGCCGATAGGCATTTCAAATATAGGTGCCGATAGGCATTCCAGATATGGTTGCCGATAGGCATTTCAAATATAGGTGCTGATAGGCATTTCAGATGTAGTTTCCGATAGGCATTTCAAAAATAGGTGTCGATAGGCATTTCAGATATAGGTGTCGATAGGCATTTCAGATATAGGTGTCGATAGGCATTTCAGATATAGGTGTCGATAGGCATTTCAGATATAGGTGTCGATAGGCATTTCAGATATAGGTGTCGATAGGCATTTCAGATATAGGTGTCGATAGGCATTTCAGATATAGGTGCCGATAGGCATTTCAGATATAGTTGCCGATTGGCATTTTAAAAATAGGTGCCGATAGGCATTTCAGATATAGAAGCCGATAGGCATTTCAAATATAGGTGCCGATAGGCATTCCAGATATGGTTGCCGATAGGCATTTCAAATATAGGTGCTGATAGGCATTTCAGATGTAGTTTTCGATAGGCATTTCAAAAATAGGTGTCGATAGGCATTTCAGATATAGGTGTCGATAGGCATTTCAGATATATGTGTCGATAGGCATTTCAGATATAGGTGTCGATAGGCATTTCAGATATAGGTGTCGATAGGCATTTCAGATATAGGTGTCGATAGGCATTTCAGATATAGGTGCCGATAGGCATTTCAGATATAGTTGCCAATTGGCATTTTAAAAATATGTGCCGATAAGCATTTCAGATATAGAAGCCGATAGGAATTTCAAATATAGGTGGCGATAGGCATTGCAGATATGGTTGCCGATAGGCATTTCAAATATAGGTGCTGATAGGCATTTTAGATGTAGTTTCCGATAGGCATTTCAAAAATTGATGCCGATAGGCATTTAAGATATAGGTGCCGATAGGCATTTCAGATATAGTTGCCGATTGGCATTTTAAAAATAGGTGCCGATAGGCATTTCAGATATAGAAGCCGATAGGTATTTCAAATATAGGTGTCGATAGGCATTTCAGATATGGTTGCCGATAGGCATTTCAAATATAGGTGCTGATAGGCATTTCAGATGTAGTTTCCGATAGGCAAATGAAAAAATAGGTGCTGATAGGCATTTCAGATATAGGTGCCGATAGGCATTTCAGATATAGGTGCCGATAGGCATTTCAGATATAGTTGCCGATTGGCATTTTAAAAATAGGTGCCGATAGGCATTTCAGATATAGAAGCCGATAGGCATTTCAAATATAGGTGCCGATAGGCATCCCAGATATGGTTGCCGATAGGCATTTCAAATATAGGTGCTGATAGGCATTTCAGATGTAGTTTCCGATAGGCATTTCAAAAATAGGTGTCGATAGGCATTTCAGATATAGGTGTCGATAGGCATTTCAGATATAGGTGTCGATAGGCATTTCAGATATTGGTGTCGATAGGCATTTCAGATATAGGTGTCGATAGGCATTTCAGATATAGGTGTCGATAGGCATTTCAGATATAGGTGTCGATAGGCATTTCAGATATAGGTGTCGATAGGCATTTCAGATATAGGTGCCGATAGGCATTTCAGATATAGTTGCCGATTGGCATTTTAAAAATAGGTGCCGATAGGCATTTCAGATATAGAAGCCGATAGGCATTTCAAATATAGGTGCCGATAGGCATTCCAGATATGGTTGCCGATAGGCATTTCAAATATAGGTGCTGATATGCATTTCAGATGTAGTTTCCGATAGGCATTTCAAAAATAGGTGTCGATAGGCATTTCAGATATAGGTGTCGATAGGCATTTCAGATATAGGTGTCGATAGGCATTTCAGATATAGGTGTCGATAGGCATTTCAGATATAGGTGTCGATAGGCATTTCAGATATAGGTGTCGATAGGCATTTCAGATATAGGTGTCGATAGGCATTTCAGATACAGGTGTCGATAGGCATTTCGGATATAGGTGCCGATAGGCATTTCAGATATAGTTGCCGATTGGCATTTTAAAAATAGGTGCCGATAGGCATTTCAGATATAGAAGCCGATAGGCATTTCAAATATAGGTGCCGATAGGCATTCCAGATATGGTTGCCGATAGGCATTTCAAATATAGGTGCTGATAGGCATTTCAGGTGTAGTTTCCGATAGGCATTTCAAAAATAGGTGCTGATAGGCATTTCAGATGTAGTTTCCGATAGGCATTAAAAAAATTGGTGCCGATAGGCATTTCAGATATAGGTGTCGATAGGCATTTCAGATATAGGTGCCGATAGGCATTTCAGATATAGTTGCCGATTGGCATTTTAAAAATAGGTGCCGATAGGCATTTCAGATATAGAAGCCGATAGGCATTTCAAATATAGGTGCCGATAGGCATTCCAGATATCGTTGCCGATAGGCATTTCAAATATAGGTGCTGATAGGCATTTCAGATGTAGTTTCCGATAGGCATTATAAAAATAGGTGTCGATAGGCATTTCAGATATAGGTGTCGATAGGCATTTCAGATATAGGTGTCGATAGGCATTTCAGATATAGGTGTCGATAGGCATTTCAGATATAGGTGTCGATAGGCTTTTCAGATATAGGTGTCGATAGGCATTTCAGATATAGGTGTCGATAGGCATTTCAGATATAGGTGTCGATAGGCATTTCAGATATAGGAGTCGATAGGCATTTCAGATATATGTGCCGATAGGCATTTCAGATATAGTTGCCGATTGGCATTTTAAAAATCAGTGCCGATAGGCATTTCAGATATAGAAGCCGATAGGCATTTCAAATATAGGTGCCGATAGGCATTCCAGATATGGTTGCCGATAGGCATTTCAAATATAGGTGCTGATAGGCATTTCAGATGTAGTTTCCGATAGGCATTTCAAAAATAGGTGTCGATAGGCATTTCAGATATAGGTGTCGATAGGCATTTCAGATATAGGTGTCGATAGGCATTTCAGATATAGGTGTCGATAGGCATTTCAGATATAGGTGTCGATAGGCATTTCAGATATAGGTGTCGATAGGCATTTCAGATATAGGTGTCGATAGGCATTTCAGATGTAGGTGCCGATAGGCATTTCAGATATAGTTGCCGATTGGCATTTTAAAAATAGGTGCCGATAGGCATTTCAGATATAGAAGCCGATAGGCATTTCAAATATAGGTGCCGATAGGCATTCCAGATATGGTTGCCGATAGGCATTTCAAATATAGGTGCTGATAGGCATTTCAGATGTAGTTTCCGATAGGCATTTCAAAAATAGGTGTCGATAGGCATTTCAGATATAGGTGTCGATAGGCATTTCAGATATAGGTGTCGATAGGCATTTCAGATATAGGTGTCGATAGGCATTTCAGATATAGGTGTCGATAGGCATTTCAGATATAGGTGTCGATAGGCATTTCAGATATAGGTGTCGATAGGCATTTCAGATATAGGTGCCGATAGGCATTTCAGATATAGTTGCCGATTGGCATTTTAAAAATACGTGCCGATAGGCATTTCAGATATAGAAGCCGATAGGCATTTCAAATATAGGTGCCGATAGGCATTCCAGATATGGTTGCCGATAGGCATTTCAAATATAGGTGCTGATAGGCATTTCAGATGTAGTTTCCGATAGGCATTTCAAAAATAGGTGTCGATAGGCATTTCAGATATAGGTGTCGATAAGCATTTCAGATATATGTGTCGATAGGCATTTCAGATATAGGTGTCGATAGGCATTTCAGATATAGGTGTCGATAGGCATTTCAGATATAGGTGTCGATAGGCATTTCAGATATAGGTGTCGATAGGCATTTCAGATATAGGTGTCGATAGGCATTTCAGATATATGTGTCGATAGGCATTTCAGATATGGGTGCCGATAGGCATTTCAGATTAGTTGCCGATTGGCATTTTAAAAATAGGTGCCGATAGGCATTTCAGATATAGAAGCCGATAGGCATTTCAAATATAGGTGCCGTTAGGCATTCCAGATATGGTTGCCGATAGGCATTTCAAATATAGGTGCTGATAGGCATTTCAGATGTAGTTTCCGATAGGCATTTCAAAAATAGGTGTCGATAGGCATTTCAGATATAGGTGTCGATAGGCATTTCAGATATAGGTGTCGATAGGCATTTCAGATATAGGTGTCGATAGGCATTTCAGATATAGGTGTCGATAGGCATTTCAGATATAGGTGTCGATAGGCATTTCAGATATAGGTGTCGATAGGCATTTTAGATATATGTGTCGATAGGCATTTCAGATATAGGTGCCGATAGGCATTTCAGATATAGTTGCCGATTGGCATTTTAAAAATAGGTGCCGATAGGCATTTCAGATATAGAAGCTGATAGGCATTTCAAATATAGGTGCCGATAGGCATTCCAGATATGGTTGCCGATAGGCATTTCAAATATAGGTGCTGATAGGCATTTCAGATGTAGTTTCCGATAGGCATTTCAAAAATAGGTGTCGATAGGCATTTCAGATATAGGTGTCGATAGGCATTTCAGATATAGGTGTCGATAGGCATTTCAGATATAGGTGTCGATAGGCATTTTAGATATAGGTGTCGATAGGCATTTCAGATATAGGTGTCGATAGGCATTTCAGATATAGGTGTCGATAGGCATTTCAGATATAGGTGTCGATAGGCATTTCAGATATAGGTGTCGATAGGCATTTCAGATATAGGTGTCGATAGGCATTTCAGATATAGGTGTCGATAGGCATTTCAGATATAGGTGTCGATAGGCATTTCAGATATAGGTGTCGATAGGCATTTCAGATATAGGTGCCGATAGGCATTTCAGATATAGGTGCCGATAGGCATTTCAGATATAGTTGCCGATTGGCATTTTAAAAATAGGTGCCGATAGGCATTTCAGATATAGAAGCCGATAGGCATTTCAAATATAGGTGCCGATAGGCATTCCAGATATGGTTGCCGATAGGCATTTCAAATATAGGTGCTGATAGGCATTTCAGATGTAGTTTCCGATAGGCATTTCAAAAATAGGTGTCGATAGGCATTTCAGATATAGGTGTCGATAGGCATTTCAGATATAGGTGTCGATAGGCATTTCAGATATAGGTGTCGATAGGCATTTCAGATATAGGTGTCGATAGGCATTTCAGATATAGGTGTCGATAGGCATTTCAGATATAGGTGTCGATAGGCATTTCAGATATAGGTGTCGATAGGCATTTCAGATATAGGTGCCGATAGGCATTTCAGATATAGTTGCCGATTGGCATTTTAAAAATAGGTGCCGATAGGCATTTCAGATATAGAAGCCGATAGGCATTTCAAATATAGGTGCCGATAGGCATTCCAGATATGGTTGCCGATAGGCATTTCAAATATAGGTGCTGATAGGCATTTCAGGTGTAGTTTTCGATAGGCATTTCAAAAATAGGTGTCGATAGGCATTTCAGATATAGGTGTCGATAGGCATTTCAGATATAGGTGTCGATAGGCATTTCAGATATAGGAGTCGATAGGCATTTCAGATATAGGTGCCGATAGGCATTTCAGATATAGTTGCCGATTGGCATTTTAAAAATAGGTGCCGATAGGCATTTCAGATATAGAAGCCGATAGGCATTTCAAATATAGGTGCCGATAGGCATTCCAGATATGGTTGCCGATAGGCATTTCAAATATAGGTGCTGATAGGCATTTCAGATGTAGTTTCCGATAGGCATTTCAAAAATAGGTGTCGATAGGCATTTCAGATATAGGTGTCGATAGGCATTTCAGATATAGGTGTCGATAGGCATTTCAGATATAGGTGTCGATAGGCATTTCAGATATAGGTGTCGATAGGCATTTCAGATATAGGTGTCGATAGGCATTTCAGATATAGGTGTCGATAGGCATTTCAGATATAGGTGCCGATAGGCATTTCAGATATAGTTGCCGATTGGCATTTTAAAAATAGGTGCCGATAGGCATTTCAGATATAGAAGCCGATAGGCATTTCAAATATAGGTGCCGATAGGCATTCCAGATATGGTTGCCGATAGGCATTTCAAATATAGGTGCTGATAGGCATTTCAGATGTAGTTTCCGATAGGCATTTCAAAAATAGGTGTCGATAGGCATTTCAGATATAGGTGTCGATAGGCATTTCAGATATAGGTGTCGATAGGCATTTCAGATATAGGTGTCGATAGGCATTTTAGATATAGGTGTCGATAGGCATTTCAGATATCGGTGTCGATAGGCATTTCAGATATAGGTGTCGATAGGCATTTCAGATATAGGTGTCGATAGGCATTTCAGATATAGTTGTCTATAGGCATTTCAGATATAGGTGCCGATAGGCATTTCAGATATAGTTGCCGATTGGGATTTTAAAAATAGGTGCCGATAGGCATTTCAGATATAGAAGCCGATAGGCATTTCAAATATAGGTGCCGATAAGCATTCCAAATATGGTTGCCGATAGGCATTTTAAATATAGGTGCTGATAGGCATTTCAGATGTAGTTTCCGATAGGCATTTCAAAAATAGGTGTCGATAGGCATTTCAGATATAGGTGTCGATAGGCATTTCAGATATAGGTGTCGACAGGCATTTCAGATATAGGTGTCGATAGGCATTTCAGATATAGGTGTCGATAGGCATTTCAGATATAGGTGCCGATAGGCATTTCAGATATAGTTTCCGATTGGCATTTTAAAAATAGGTGTCGATAGGCATTTCAGATATAGGTGTCGATAGGCATTTCAGATATAGGTGTCGATAGGCATTTCAGATATAGGTGTCGATAGGCATTTCAAATATAGGTGTCGATAGGCGTTTTAGATATAGGTGTCGATAGGCATTTCAGATATAGGTGTCGATAGGCATTTCAGATATAGGTGCCGATAGGCATTTCAAAAATAGGTGTCGATAGGCATTTCAGATATAGGTGTCGATAGGCATTTCAGATATAGGTGTCGATAGGCATTTCAGATATAGGTGTCGATAGGCATTTCAAATATAGGTGTCGATAGGCGTTTTAGATATAGGTGTCGATAGGCATTTCAGATATAGGTGTCGATAGGCATTTCAGATATAGGTGCCGATAGGCATTTCAGATATAGTTGCCGATTGGCGTTTTAAAAATAGGTGCCGATAGGCATTTCAGATATAGAAGCCGATAGGCATTTCAAATATAGGTGCCGATAGGCATTCCAGATATGGTTGCCAATAGGTATTTCAAATATAGGTGCTGATAGGCATTTCAGATGTAGTTTCCGATAGGCATTTCAAAAATAGGTGTCGATAGGCATTTCAGATATAGGTGTCGATAGGCATTTCAGATATAGGTGTCGATAGGCATTTCAGATATAGGTGTCGATAGGCATTTCAGATATAGGTGTCGATAGGCATTTCAGTTATAGGTGTCGATAGGCATTTCAGATATAGGTGTCGATAGGCATTTCAGATATAGGTGTCGATAGGCATTTCAGATATAGGTGCCGATAGGCATTTCAGATATAGTTGCCGATTGGCATTTTAAAAATAGGTGCCGATAGGCATTTCAGATATAGAAGCCGATAGGCATTTCAAATATAGGTGCCGATAGGCATTCCAGATATGGTTGCCGATAGGCATTTCAAATATAGGTGCTGATAGGCATTTCAGATGTAGTTTCCGATAGGCATTTCAAAAATAGGTGTCGATAGGCATTTCAGATATAGGTGTCGATAGGCATTTCAGATATAGGTGTCGATAGGCATTTCAGATATAGGTGTCGATAGGCATTTCAGATATAGGTGTCGATAGGCATTTCAGTTATAGGTGTCGATAGGCATTTCAGATATAGGTGTCGATAGGCATTTCAGATATAGGTGTCGATAGGCATTTCAGATATAGGTGCCGATAGGCATTTCAGATATAGTTGCCGATTGGCATTTTAAAAATAGGTGCCGATAGGCATTTCAGATATAGAAGCCGATAGGCATTTCAAATATAGGTGCCGATAGGCATTCCAGATATGGTTGCCGATAGGCATTTCAAATATAGGTGCTGATAGGCATTTCAGATGTAGTTTCCGATAGGCATTAAAAAAATTGGTGCCGATAGGCATTTCAGATATAGGTGCCGATAGGCATTTCAGATATAGTTGCCGATTGGCATTTTAAAAATAGGTGCCGATAGGCATTTCAGATATAGGTGCTGATAGGCATTTCAGATGTAGTTTCCGATAGGCATTTCAAAAATAGGTGTCGATAGGCATTTCAGATATAGGTGTCGATAGCATTTCAGATATAGGTGTCGATAGGCATTTCAGATATAGGTGTCGATAGGCATTTCAATTATAGGTGTCGATAGGCATTTCAGATATAGGTGTCGATAGGCATTTCAGATATAGGTGTCGATAGGCATTTCAGATATAGGTGTGGATAGGCATTTCAGATATAGGTGCCGATAGGCATTTCAGATATAGTTGTCGATTGGCATTTTAAAAATAGGTGCCGATAGGCATTTCAGATATAAAAGCCGATAGGCATTTTAAATATAGGTGCCGATAGGCATTCCAGATATGGTTGCCGATAGGCATTTCAAATATAGGTGCTGATAGGCATTTCAGATGTAGTTTCCGATAGGCATTAAAAAAATTGGTGCCGATAGGCATTTCAGATATAGGTGCCGATAGGCATTTCAGATATAGTTGCCGATTGGCATTTTAAAAATAGGTGCCGATAGGCATTTCAGATATAGAAGCCGATAGGTATTTCAAATATAGGTGTCGATAGGCAATTCAGATATGGTTGCCGATAGGCATTTCAAATATAGGTGCTGATAGGCATTTCAAATGTAGTTTCCGATAGGCATTTCAAAAATAGGTGCCGATAGGCATTTCAGATATAGGTGCCGATAGGCATTTCAGATATAGTTGGCGATTGGCATTTTAAAAATAGGTGCCGATAGGCATTTTAGATATAGAAGCCGATAGGCATTTCAAATATAGGTGCCGATAGGCATTCCAGATATGGTTGCCGATAGGCATTTCAAATATAGGTGCTGATAAGCATTTCAGATGTAGTTTACGATAGGCATTTCAAAAATAGGTGCCGATAGGCATTTCAGATATAGGTGCCGATAGGCATTTCAGATATAGTTGCCAATTGGCATTTTAAAAATAGGTGCCGATAGGCATTTCAGATATAGAAGCCGATAGGCGTTTCAAATATAGGTGCCGATAGGCATTCCAGATATGGTTGCCGATAGGCATTTCAAATATAGGTGCTTATAGGCAGTTTAGATGTAGTTTCCGATAGGCATTTCAAAAATTGATGCCGATAGGCATTTCAGATATAGGTGCCGATAGGCATTTCAGATATAGTTGCCGATTGGCATTTTAAAAACAGGTGCCGATAGGCATTTCAGATATAGAGGCCGATAGGTATTTCAAATATAGGTGTCGATAGGCATTTCAGATATGGTTGCCGATAGGCATTTCAAATATAGGAGCAGATAGGCATTTCAGATGTAGTTTCCGAAAGGCATTTCAAAAATAGGTGCCGATAGGCATTTCAGATATAGGTGCCGATAGGCATTTCAGATATAGGTGCCGATAGGCATTTCAGATATAGAAGCCGATAGGCATTCCAGATATGGTTGCCGATAGGCATTTCAAATATAGGTGCTGATAGGCATTTTAGATGTAGTTTCCGATAGGCATTTCAAAAATTGATGCCGATAGGCATTTAAGATATAGGTGCCGATAGGCATTTTAGATATAGTTGCCGATTGGCATTTTAAAAATAGGTGCCGATAGTCATTTCAGATATAGAAGCCGATAGGTATTTCAAATATAGGTGTCGATAGGCATTTCAGATATGGTTGCCGATAGGCATTTTAAATATAGGTGCTGATAGGCATTTCAGATGTAGTTTCCTATAGGCAAATAAAAAAATAGGTGCCGATAGGCATTTCAGATATAGGTGCCGATAGGCATTTCAGATATAGTTGCCGATTGGCATTTTAAAAATAGGTGCCGATAGGCATTTTAGATGTAGTTTCCGATAGGCATTTCAAAAATAGGTGCCGATAGGCATTTCAGATATAGGTGCCGATCGGCATATCAGATATAGTTGCCGATAGGCATTTAAAATATAGGTGCCGATAGGCATTTTAAATATAGGTGTCGATAGGCATTTCAGATATGAATGCCGAAAGGCATTTCAGATATAGGTGCCGATAGGCATTTCTGATGTGGTTGCCGATAGGCATTTCAAATATAGGTGCTGATAGGCATTTCAGATATAGTTGCCGATTGGCATTTTAAAAATAGGTGTCGATAGGCATTTCAGATATAGAAGCCGATAGGCATTTCAAATATAGGTGCCGATAGGCATTCCAGATATTGTTGCCGATAGGCATTTCAAATATAGGTGCTGATAGGCATTTCAGATGTAGTTTCCGATAGGCATTTCAAAAATAGGTGCCGATAGGCATTTTAGATATAGGTGCTGATAGGCATTTCAGACATGGTTGCCGATTGGCATTTTAAAAATAGGTGCTGATAGGCATTTCAGATATAGAAGCCGATAGGCATTTCAAATATAAGTGCCGATAGGCATTCCAGATATATTTGCCGATAGGCATTTTAAATATAGGTGCTGATAGGCATTTCAGATGTAGTTTCCGATAGGCATTTCAAAAATAGCTGCCGATAGGCATTTCAGATATAGGTGCCGATAGGCATTTCAGATATAGTTGCCGAGTGGCATTTTAAAAATAGGTGCCGATAGGCATTTCAGATTCAGAAGCCGATAGGCATTTTAAATATAGGTGCCGATAGGCATTCCAGATATGGTTGCCGATAGGCATTTCAAATATAGGTGCTGATAGGCATTTCAGATGTAGTTTCCGATAGGCATTTAAAAAATTGGTGCCGATAGGCATTTCAGATATAGGTGCCGATAGGCATTTCAGATATAGTTGCCGATTGGCATTTTAAAAATAGGTGCCGATAGGCATTTCAGATATAGAAGCCGATAGGTATTTCAAATATAGGTGTCGATAGGCAATTCAGATATGGTTGCCGATAGGCATTTCAAATATAGGTGCTGATAGGCATCTCAAATGTAGTTTCCGATAGGCATTTCAAAAATAGGTGCCGATAGGCATTTCAGATATAGGTGCCGATAGGCATTTCAGATATAGTTGCCGATTGGCATTTTAAAAATAGGTGCCGATAGGCATTTCAGATATAGAAGCCGATAGGCATTTCAAATATAGGTGCTTATTAGCAGTTTAGATGTAGTTTCCGATAGGCATTTCAAAAATTGATGCCGATAGGCATTTCAGATATAGGTGCCGATAGGCATTTCAGATATAGTTGCCGATTGGCATTTTAAAAACAGGTGCCGATAGGCATTTCAGATATAGAGGCCGATAGGTATTTCAAATATAGGTGCCGATAGGCATTTCAGATATAGAAGCCGATAGGTATTTCAAATATAGGTGTCGATAGGCATTTCAGATATGGTTGCCGATAGGCATTTCAAATATAGGTGCTGATAGGCATTTCAGATGTAGTTTCCGATAGGCAAATAAAAAACTAGGTGCCGATAGGCATTTCGGATATAGGTGCCGATAGGCATTTCAGATATAGTTGCCGATTGTCATTTTAAAAATAGGTGCCGATAGGCATTTTAGATGTAGTTTCCGATAGGCATTTCAAAAATAGGTGCCGATAGGCATTTCAGATATAGGTGCCGATAGGCATATCAGATATAGTTGCCGATAGGCATTTGAAATATAGGTGCCGATAGGCATTTCAAATATAGGTGTCGATAGGCATTTCAGATATGAATGCCGAAAGGCATTTCAGATATAGGTGCCGATAGGCATTTCTGATATAGTTGCCGATTGGCATTTTAAAAACAGGTGCCGATAGGCATTTCAGATATAGAGGCCGATAGGTATTTCAAATATAGGTGCCGATAGGCATTTCAGATATAGAAGCCGATAGGTATTTCATATATAGGTGTCGATAGGCATTTCAGATATGGTTGCCGATAGGCATTTCAAATATAGGTGCTGATAGGCATTTCAGATGTAGTTTCCGATACGCAAATAAAAAAATAGGTGCCGATAGGCATTTCAAATATAGGTGCCGATAGGCATTTCAGATATAGTTGCCGATTGGCATTTTAAAAATAGGTGCCGATAGGCATTTTAGATGTAGTTTCCGATAGGCATTTCAAAAATAGGTGCCGATAGGCATTTCAGATATAGGTGCCGATAGGCATATCAGATATTGTTGCCGATAGGCATTTAAAATATAGGTGCCGATAGGCATTTCAAATATAGGTGTCGATAGGCATTTCAGATATGAATGCCGAAAGGCATTTCAGATATAGGTGCCGATAGGCATTTCTGATATGGTTGCCGATAGGCATTTCAAATATAGGTGCTGATAGGCATTTCAGATGTAGTTTCCGATAGGCATTTCAAAAATAGGTGTCGATAGGCATTTCAGATATAGGTGCCGATAGGCATTTCAGATATAGTTGCCGATTGGCATTTTAAAAATAGGTGCCGATAGGCATTTCAGATTAGAAGCCGATAGGCATTTCAAATATAGGTGCCGATAGGCATTCCAGATATGGTTGCCGATAGGCATTTCAAATATAGGTGCTGATAGGCATTTCAGATGTAGTTTCCGATAGGCATTTCAAAAATAGGTGCCGATAGGCATTTCAGATATAGGTGCCGATAGGCATTTCAGACATGGTTGCCGATTAGCATTTTAAAAATAGGTGCCGATAGGCATTTCAGATATAGAAGCCGATAGGCATTTCAAATATAGGTGCCGATAGGCATTCCAGATATGGTTGCCGATAGGCATTTCAAATATAGGTGCTGATAGGCATTTCAGATGTAGTTTCCGATAGGCATTTCAAAAATAGGTGCCGATAGGCATTTCAGATATAGGTGCCGATAGGCATTTCAGATATAGTTGCCGATTGGCATTTTAAAAATAGGTGCCGATAGGCATTTCAGATATAGAAGCCGATAGGCATTTTAAATATAGGTGCCGATAGGCATTCCAGATATGGTTGCCGATAGGCATTTCAAATATAGGTGCTGATAGGCATTTCAGATGTAGTTTCCGATAGGCATTAAAAAAATTGGTGCCGAAGGCATTTCAGATATAGGTGCCGATAGGCATTTCAGATATAGTTGCCGATTGGCATTTTAAAAATAGGTGCCGATAGGCATTTCAGATATAGAAGCCGATAGGTATTTCAAATATAGGTGTCGATAGGCAATTCAGATATGGTTGCCGATAGGCATTTCAAATATAGGTGCTGATAGGCATTTCAAATGTAGTTTCAGATAGGCATTTCAAAAATAGGTGCCGATAGGCATTTCAGATATAGGTGCCGATAGGCATTTCAGATGTAGTTGCCGATTGGCATTTTAAAAATAGGTGCCGATAGGCATTTCAGATATAGAAGCCGATAGGCATTTCAAATATAGGTGCCGATAGGCATTCCAGATATGGTTGCCGATAGGCATTTCAAATATAGGTGCTGATAAGCATTTCAGATGTAGTTTACGATAGGCATTTCAAAAATAGGTGCCGATAGGCATTTCAGATATAGGTGCCGATAGGCATTTCAGATATAGTTGCCAATTGGCATTTTAAAAATAGGTGCCGATAGGCATTTCAGATATAGAAGCCGATAGGCATTTCAAATATAGGTGCCGATAGGCATTCCAGATATGGTTGCCGATAGGCATTTCAAATATAGGTGCTTATAGGCAGTTTAGATGTAGTTTCCGATAGGCATTTCAAAAATTGATGCCGATAGGCATTTCAGATATAGGTGCCGATAGGCATTTCAGATATAGTTGCCGATTGGCATTTTAAAAACAGGTGCCGATAGGCATTTCAGATATAGAGGCCGATAGGTATTTCAAATATAGGTGTCGATAGGCATTTCAGATATGGTTGCCGATAGGCATTTCAAATATAGGAGCAGATAGGCATTTCAGATGTAGTTTCCGAAAGGCATTTCAAAAATAGGTGCCGATAGGCATTTCAGATATAGGTGCCGATAGGCATTTCAGATATAGGTGCCGATAGGCATTTCAGATATAGAAGCCGATAGGCATTCCAGATATGATTGCCGATAGGCATTTCAAATATAGGTGCTGATAGGCATTTTAGATGTAGTTTCCGATAGGCATTTCAAAAATTGATGCCGATAGGCATTTAAGATATAGGTGCCGATAGGCATTTTAGATATAGTTGCCGATTGGCATTTTAAAAATAGGTGCCGATAGTCATTTCAGATATAGAAGCCGATAGGTATTTCAAATATAGGTGTCGATAGGCATTTCAGATATGGTTGTCGATAGGCATTTTAAATATAGGTGCTGATAGGCATTTCAGATGTAGTTTCCTATAGGCAAATAAAAAAATAGGTGCCGATAGGCATTTCAGATATAGGTGCCGATAGGCATTTCAGATATAGTTGCCGATTGGCATTTTAAAAATAGGTGCCGATAGGCATTTTAGATGTAGTTTCCGATAGGCATTTAAAAAATAGGTGCCGATAGGCATTTCAGATATAGGTGCCGATAGGCATATCAGATATAGTTGCCGATAGGCATTTAAAATATAGGTGCCGATAGGCATTTTAAATATAGGTGTCGATAGGCATTTCAGATATGAATGCCGAAAGGCATTTCAGATATAGGTGCCGATAGGCATTTCTGATGTGGTTGCCGATAGGCATTTCAAATATAGGTGCTGATAGGCATTTCAGATGTAGTTTCCGATAGGCATTTCAAAAATAGGTGTCGATGGGCATTTCAGATATAGGTGCCGATAGGCATTTCAGATATAGTTGCCGATTGGCATTTTAAAAATATGTGCCGATAGGCATTTCAGATATAGAAGCCGATAGGCATTTCAAATATAGGTGCCGATAGGCATTCCAGATATGGTTGCCGTTAGGCATTTCAAATATAGGTGCTGATAGGCATTTCAGATGTAGTTTCCGATAGGCATTTCAAAAATAGGTGCCGATAGGCATTTTAGATATAGGTGCTGATAGGCATTTCAGACATGGTTGCCGATTGGCATTTTAAAAATAGGTGCCAATAGGCATTTCAGATATAGAAGCCGATAGGCATTTCAAATATAGGTGCCGATAGGCATTCCAGATATGGTTGCCGATAGGCATTTCAAATATAGGTGCTGATAGGCATTTCAGATGTAGTTTCCGATAGGCATTTCAAAAATAGGTGCCGATAGGCATTTCAGATATAGTTGCCGATTGGCATTTTAAAAATAGGTGCCGATAGGCATTTCAGATATAGAACCCGATAGGCATTTTAAATATAGGTGCCGATAGGCATTCCAGATATGGTTGCCGATAGGCATTTCAAATATAGGTGCTGATAGGCATTTCAGATGTAGTTTCCGATAGGCATTTAAAAAATTGGTGCCGATAGGCATTTCAGATATAGGTGCCGATAGGCATTTCAGATATAGTTGCCGATTGGCATTTTAAAAATAGGTGCCGATAGGCATTTCAGATATAGAAGCCGATAGGCATTTCAAATATAGGTGCCGATAGGCATTCCAGATATGGTTGCCGATAGGCATTTCAAATATAGGTGCTGATAAGCATTTCAGATGTAGTTTACGATAGGCATTTCAAAAATAGGTGCCGATAGGTATTTCAGATATAGGTGCCGATAGGCATTTCAGATATAGTTGCCAATTGGCATTTTAAAAATAGGTGCCCATAGGCATTTCAGATATAGAAGCCGATAGGCATTTCAAATATAGGTGCCGATAGGCATTCCAGATATGGTTGCCGATAGGCATTTCAAATATAGGTGCTTATAGGCAGTTTAGATGTAGTTTCCGATAGGCATTTCAAAAATTGATGCCGATAGGCATTTCAGATATAGGTGCCGGTAGGCATTTCAGATATAGTTGCCGATTGGCATTTTAAAAACAGGTGCCGATAGGCTTTTCAGATATAGAGGCCGATAGGTATTTCAAATATAGGTGTCGATAGGCATGTCAGATATGGTTGCCGATAGGCATTTCAAATATAGGAGCAGATAGGCATTTCAGATGTAGTTTCCGAAAGGCATTTCAAAAATAGGTGCCGATAGGCATTTCAGATATAGGTGCCGATAGGCATTTCAGATATAGGTGCCGATAGGCATTTCAGATATAGTTGCGGATTGGCATTTTAAAAATAGGTGCCGATAGGCATTTCAGATATAGAAGCCGATAGGCATTTTAAATATAGGTGCCGATAGGCATTCCAGATATGGTTGCCGATAGGCATTTCAAATATAAGTGCTGATAGGCATTTCAGATGTAGTTTCCGATAGGCATTTCAAAAGTAGGTACCGATAGGCATTTTAGATATAGGTGCCGATAGTCATTTCAGATATAGTTGCCAATTGGCATTTTAAAAATAGGTGTCGATAGGCATTTCAGATATTGTGCCGATTGGCATTTTAAAAATGAGTGCCGATAGGCATTTCAGATATAGAGGCCGATAGGCATTTCAAATATAGGTGCCGATAGACATTCCAGATATGGTTGCCGATAGGCATTTCAAATATAGGTGCTGATAGGCATTTCAGATGTAGTTTTCGATAGGCATTTCAAAAATAGGTGCCGATAGGCATTTCAGATATAGAAGCCGATAGGCATTTCAAATATAGGTGCCGATAGGCATTCCAGATATAGTTGCCGATAGGCATTTCAAATATAGGTGCTGATAGGCATTTCAGACCTAGTTTCCGATAGGCATTTCAAAAATTGGTGCCGATAGGCATTTCAGATATAGGTGCCGATAGGCATTTCAGATATACGAGCCGATAGGCATTTCAGATATGGTTGCCGATTGGCATTTTAAAAATAGGTGCCGATAGGCATTTCAAATATAGAAGCCGATAGGTATTTCAAATATAGGTGTCGATAGGCATTTCAGATATGGTTGCCGATAGGCATTTCAAATATTGGTGCTGATAGGCATTTCAGATGTAGTTTTCGATAGGCATTTCAAAAATAGGTGCCGATAGGCATTTCAGTTATAGGTGCCGATAGGCATTACAGATATAGTTGCCGATTGGCATTTTAAAAATAGGTGCCGATAGGCATTTCAGATATAGAAGCCGATAGGCATTTCAAATATAGGTGCCGATAGACATTCCAGATATGGTTGCCGATAGGCATTTCAAATATAGGTGCTGATAGGCATTTCAGATGTAGTTTCCGTTGCGCATTTCAAAAATAGGTGCCGATAGGCATTTCAGATATAGTTGACGATTGGCATTTTAAAAAAAGGTGTCGATAGGCATTTCAGATATAGAAGCCGATAGGCATTTCAAATATAGGTGCCGATAGGCATTCCAAATATGGTTGCCGATAGGCATTTTAAATATAGGTGCTTATAGGCATTCCATATGTAGTTTCCGATAGGCATTTCAAAAATTGGTGCCGATAGGCACTTCAGATATAGGTGCCGATAGGCATTTCAGATATAGAAGCCGATAGGTATTTAAAATATAGGTGCCGATAGGCATTTCAGATATAGAAGTTGATAGGCATTTAAAATATAGGTGCCGATAGGCATTCCAGATATGGTTGCCGATAGGCATTTCAAATATAAGTGCTGATAGGCATTTCAGATGTAGTTTCCGATAAGCATTTCAAAAATATGTGCCGATAGGCATTTCAGATATAGGTGCCGATAGGCAATTCAGATATAGTTGCCAATTGGCATTATAAAAAAAGGTGCCGATAGGCATTTCAGATATAGAAGCCGATAGGTATTTCAAATATAGGTGTCGATAGGCATTTCAGATATGGTTGCCGATAGGCATTTCAAATATAGGTGCTGATAGGCATTTCAGATATAGTTGCCGATTGGCATTTTAAAAATAGGTGCCGATAGGCATTTCAGATATAGGTGCCGATAGGCATTTCAGATATAGTTGCCGATGGCATTTTAAAAATAGGTGCCGATAGGTATTTCAGATATAGAAGATGATAGGCATTTCAAATATAGGTGCCGACAGGCATTCCAGAGATGGTTGCCGATAGGCATTTCAAATATAGGTGCTGATAGACATTTCAGATGTAGTTTCCGATAGGCATTTCAAAAATAGGTGCCGATAGGCATTTCAGATATATGTGCCGATAGGCATTTCAGATATAGTTGCCAATAGGCATTTCAGATATAGTTGCCAGTTGGCATTTTAAAAATAGGTGCCGATAAGCATTTTAGATATAGGAGCCGATAGGCATTTCAAATATATGTGCTGATAGGCATTTCAGATGTAGTTTCCGAAAGGCATTTCAAAAAAAGTTGCCGATAGGCATTTCAGATATAGGTGCCGATAGGCATTTCAGATATAGTTGCCAATTGGCATTTTAAAAATATGTGCCGATAAGCATTTCAGATATAGAAGCCGATAGGCATTTCAAATATAGGTGGCGATAGGCATTGCAGATATGGTTGCCGATAGGCATTTCAAATATAGGTGCTGATAGGCATTTTAGATGTAGTTTCCGATAGGCATTTCAAAAATTGATGCCGATAGGCATTTAAGATATAGGTGCCGATAGGCATTTCAGATATAGTTGCCGATTGGCATTTTAAGAATAGGTGCCGATAGGCATTTCAGATATAGAAGCCGATAGGTATTTCAAATATAGGTGTCGATAGGCATTTCAGATATGGTTGCCGATAGGCATTTCAAATATAGGTGCTGATAGGCATTTCAGATGTAGTTTCCGATAGGCAAATGAAAAAATAGGTGCCGATAGGCATTTCAGATATAGGTGCCGATAGGCATTTCAGATATAGGTGCCGATAGGCATTTCAGATATAGTTGCCGATTGGCATTTTAAAAATAGGTGCCGATAGGCATTTCAGATATAGAAGCCGATAGGCATTTCAAATATAGGTGCCGATAGGCATTCCAGATATGGTTGCCGATAGGCATTTCAAATATAGGTGCTGATAGGCATTTCAGATGTAGTTTCCGATAGGCATTTCAAAAATAGGTGTCGATAGGCATTTCAGATATAGGTGTCGATAGGCATTTCAGATATAGGTGTCGATAGGCATTTCAGATATTGGTGTCGATAGGCATTTCAGATATAGGTGTCGATAGGCATTTCAGATATAGGTGTCGATAGGCATTTCAGATATAGGTGTCGATAGGCATTTCAGATATAGGTGTCGATAGGCATTTCAGATATAGGTGCCGATAGGCATTTCAGATATAGTTGCCGATTGGCATTTTAAAAATAGGTGCCGATAGGCATTTCAGATATAGAAGCCGATAGGCATTTCAAATATAGGTGCCGATAGGCATTCCAGATATGGTTGCCGATAGGCATTTCAAATATAGGTGCTGATAGGCATTTCAGATGTAGTTTCCGATAGGCATTTCAAAAATAGGTGTCGATAGGCATTTCAGATATAGGTGTCGATAGGCATTTCAGATATAGGTGTCGATAGGCATTTCAGATATAGGTGTCGATAGGCATTTCAGATATAGGTGTCGATAGGCATTTCAGATATAGGTGTCGATAGGCATTTCAGATATAGGTGTCGACAGGCATTTCAGATACAGGTGTCGATAGGCATTTCGGATATAGGTGCCGATAGGCATTTCAGATATAGTTGCCGATTGGCATTTTAAAAATAGGTGCCGATAGGCATTTCAGATATAGAAGCCGATAGGCATTTCAAATATAGGTGCCGATAGGCATTCCAGATATGGTTGCCGATAGGCATTTCAAATATAGGTGCTGATAGGCATTTCAGGTGTAGTTTCCGATAGGCATTTCAAAAATAGGTGTCGATAGGCATTTCAGATATAGGTGTCGATAGGCATTTCAGATATAGGTGTCGATAGGCATTTCAGATATAGGTGTCGATAGGCATTTCAGATATAGGTGCCGATAGGCATTTCAGATATAGTTGCCGATTGGCATTTTAAAAATAGGTGCCGATAGGCATTTCAAATATAGGTGCCGATAGGCATTCCAGATATCGTTGCCGATAGGCATTTCAAATATAGGTGCTGATAGGCATTTCAGATGTAGTTTCCGATAGGCATTTCAAAAATAGGTGTCGATAGGCATTTCAGATATAGGTGTCGATAGGCATTTCAGATATAGGTGTCGATAGGCATTTCAGATATAGGTGTCGATAGGCATTTCAGATATAGGTGTCGATAGGCTTTTCAGATATAGGTGTCGATAGGCATTTCAGATATAGGTGTCGATAGGCATTTCAAATATAGGTGTCGATAGGCATTTCAGATATAGGAGTCGATAGGCATTTCAGATATAGGTGCCGATAGGCATTTCAGATATAGTTGCCGATTGGCATTTTAAAAATCAGTGCCGATAGGCATTTCAGATATAGAAGCCGATAGGCATTTCAAATATAGGTGCCGATAGGCATTCCAGATATGGTTGCCGATAGGCATTTCAAATATAGGTGCTGATAGGCATTTCAGATGTAGTTTCCGATAGGCATTTCAAAAATAGGTGTCGATAGGCATTTCAGATATAGGTGTCGATAGGCATTTCAGATATAGGTGTCGATAGGCATTTCAGATATAGGTGTCGATAGGCATTTCAGATATAGGTGTCGATAGGCATTTCAGATATAGGTGTCGATAGGCATTTCAGATATAGGTGTCGATAGGCATTTCAGATGTAGGTGCCGATAGGCATTTCAGATATAGTTGCCGATTGGCATTTTAAAAATAGGTGTCGATAGGCATTTCAGATATAGAAGCCGATAGGCATTTCAAATATAGGTGCCGATAGGCATTCCAAATATGGTTGCCGATAGGCATTTCAAATATAGGTGCTGATAGGCATTTCAGATGTAGTTTCCGATAGGCATTTCAAAAATAGGTGTCGATAGGCATTTCAGATATAGGTGTCGATAGGCATTTCAGATATAGGTGTCGATAGGCATTTCAGATATAGGTGTCGATAGGCATTTCAGATATAGGTGTCGATAGGCATTTCAGATATAGGTGTCGATAGGCATTTCAGATATAGGTGTCGATAGGCATTTCAGATATAGGTGCCGATAGGCATTTCAGATATAGTTGCCGATTGGCATTTAAAAAATAGGTGCCGATAGGCATTTCAGATATAGAAGCCGATAGGCATTTCAAATATAGGTGCCGATAGGCATTCCAGATATGGTTGCCGATAGGCATTTCAAATATAGGTGCTGATAGGCATTTCAGATGTAGTTTCCGATAGGCATTTCAAAAATAGGTGTCGATAGGCATTTCAGATATAGGTGTCGATAGGCATTTCAGATATATGTGTCGATAGGCATTTCAGATATAGGTGTCGATAGGCGTTTCAGATATAGGTGTCGATAGGCATTTCAGATATAGGTGTCGATAGGCATTTCAGATATAGGTGTCGATAGGCATTTCAGATATAGGTGTCGATAGGCATTTCAGATATAGGTGTCGATAGGCATTTCAGATATGGGTGCCGATAGGCATTTCAGATATAGTTGCCGATTGGCATTTTAAAAATAGGTACCGATAGGCATTTCAGATATAGAAGCCGATAGGCATTTCAAATATAGGTGCCGTTAGGCATTCCAGATATGGTTGCCGATAGGCATTTCAAATATAGGTGCTGATAGGCATTTCAGATGTAGTTTCCGATAGGCATTTCAAAAATAGGTGTCGATAGGCATTTCAGATATAGGTGTCGATAGGCATTTCAGATATAGGTGTCGATAGGCATTTCAGATATAGGTGTCGATAGGCATTTCAGATATAGGTGTCGATAGGCATTTCAGATATAGGTGTCGATAGGCATTTCAGATATAGGTGTCGATAGGCATTTTGGATATAGGTGTCGATAGGCATTTCAGATATAGGTGCCGATAGGCATTTCAGATATAGTTGCCGATTGGCATTTTAAAAATAGGTGCCGATAGGCATTTCAGATATAGAAGCTGATAGGCATTTCAAATATAGGTGCCGATAGGCATTCCAGATATGGTTGCCGATAGGCATTTCAAATATAGGTGCTGATAGGCATTTCAGATGTAGTTTCCGATAGGCATTTCAAAAATAGGTGTCGATAGGCATTTCAGATATAGGTGTCGATAGGCATTTCAGATATAGGTGTCGATAGGCATTTCAGATATAGGTGTCGATAGGCATTTTAGATATAGGTGTCGATAGGCATTTCAGATATAGGTGTCGATAGGCATTTCAGATATAGGTGCCGATAGGCATTTCAGATATAGTTGCCGATTGGCATTTTAAAAATAGGTGCCGATAGGCATTTCAGATTAGAAGCCGATAGGCATTTCAAATATAGGTGCCGATAGGCATTCCAGATATGGTTGCCGATAGGCATTTCAAATATAGGTGCTGATAGGCATTTCAGATGTAGTTTCCGATAGGCATTTCAAAAATAGGTGCCGATAGGCATTTCAGATATAGGTGCCGATAGGCATTTCAGACATGGTTGCTGATTAGCATTTTAAAAATAGGTGCCGATAGGCATTTCAGATATAGAAGCCGATAGGCATTTCAAATATAGGTGCCGATAGGCATTCAAGATATGGTTGCCGATAGGCATTTCAAATATAGGTGCTGATAGGCATTTCAGATGTAGTTTCCGATAGGCATTTCAAAAATAGGTGCCGATAGGCATTTCAGATATAGGTGCCGATAGGCATTTCAGATATAGTTGCCGATTGGCATTTTAAAAATAGGTGCCGATAGGCATTTCTGATATAGAAGCCGATAGGCATTTTAAATATAGGTGCCGATAGGCATTCCAGATATGGTTGCCGATAGGCATTTCAAATATAGGTGCTGATAGGCATTTCAGATGTAGTTTCCGATAGGCATTAAAAAAATTGATGCCGATAGGCATTTCAGATATAGGTGCCGATAGGCATTTCAGATATAGTTGCCGATTGGCATTTTAAAAATAGGTGCCGATAGGCATTTCAGATATAGAAGCCGATAGGTATTTCAAATATAGGTGTCGATAGGCAATTCAGATATGGTTGCCGATAGGCATTTCAAATATAGGTGCTGATAGGCATTTCAAATGTAGTTTCAGATAGGCATTTCAAAAATAGGTGCCGATAGGCATTTCAGATATAGGTGCCGATAGGCATTTCAGATATAGTTGCCGATTGGCATTTTAAAAATAGGTGCCGATAGGCATTTCAGATATAGAAGCCGATAGGCATTTCAAATATAGGTGCCGATAGGCATTCCAGATATGGTTGCCGATAGGCATTTCAAATATAGGTGCTGATAAGCATTTCAGATGTAGTTTACGATAGGCATTTCAAAAATAGGTGCCGATAGGCATTTCAGATATAGGTGCCGATAGGCATTTCAGATATAGTTGCTAATTGGCATTTTAAAAATAGGTGCCGATAGGCATTTCAGATATAGAAGCCGATAGGCATTTCAAATATAGGTGCCGATAGGCATTCCAGATATGGTTGCCGATAGGCATTTCAAATATAGGTGCTTATAGGCAGTTTAGATGTAGTTTCCGATAGGCATTTCAAAAATTGATGCCGATAGGCATTTCAGATATAGGTGCCGATAGGCATTTCAGATATAGTTGCCGATTGGCATTTTAAAAACAGGTGCCGATAGGCATTTCAGATATAGAGGCCGATAGGTATTTCAAATATAGGTGTCGATAGGCATTTCAGATATGTTTGCCGATAGGCATTTCAAATATAGGAGCAGATAGGCATTTCAGATGTAGTTTCCGAAAGGCATTTCAAAAATAGGTGCCGATAGGCATTTCAGATATAGGTGCCGATAGGCATTTCAGATATAGGTGCCGATAGGCATTTCAGATATAGAAGCCGATAGGCATTCCAGATATGGTTGCCGATAGGCATTTCAAATATAGGTGCTGATTGGCATTTTAGATGTAGTTTCCGATAGGCATTTCAAAAATTGATGCCGATAGGCATTTAAGATATAGGTGCCGATAGGCATTTTAGATATAGTTGCCGATTGGCATTTTAAAAATAGGTGCCGATAGTCATTTCAGATATAGAAGCCGATAGGTATTTCAAATATAGGTGTCGATAGGCATTTCAGATATGGTTGTCGATAGGCATTTTAAATATAGGTGCTGATAGGCATTTCAGATGTAGTTTCCTATAGGCAAATAAAAAAATAGGTGCCGATAGGCATTTCAGATATAGGTGCCGATAGGCATTTCAGATATTGTTGCCGATTGGCATTTTAAAAATAGGTGCCGATAGGCATTTTAGATGTAGTTTCCGATAGGCATTTAAAAAATAGGTGCCGATAGGCATTTCAGATATAGGTGCCGATAGGCATATCAGATATAGTTGCCGATAGGCATTTAAAATATAGGTGCCGATAGGCATTTTAAATATAGGTGTCGATAGGCATTTCAGATATGAATGCCGAAAGGCATTTCAGATATAGGTGCCGATAGGCATTTCTGATGTGGTTGCCGATAGGCATTTCAAATATAGGTGCTGATAGGCATTTCAGATGTAGTTTCCGATAGGCATTTCAAAAATAGGTGTCGATAGGCATTTCAGATATAGGTGCCGATAGGCATTTCAGATATAGTTGCCGATTGGCATTTTAAAAATATGTGCCGATAGGCATTTCAGATATAGAAGCCGATAGGCATTTCAAATATAGGTGCCGATAGGCATTCCAGATATGGTTGCCGTTAGGCATTTCAAATATAGGTGCTGATAGGCATTTCAGATGTAGTTTCCGATAGGCATTTCAAAAATAGGTGCCGATAGGCATTTTAGATATAGGTGCTGATAGGCATTTCAGACATGGTTGCCGATTGGCATTTTAAAAATAGGTGCCAATAGGCATTTCAGATATAGAAGCCGATAGGCATTTCAAATATAGGTGCCGATAGGCATCCCAGATATGGTTGTCGATAGGCATTTCAAATATAGGTGCTGATAGGCATTTCAGATGTAGTTTCCGATAGGCATTTCAAAAATAGTTGCCGATAGGCATTTCAGATATAGGTGCCGATAGGCATTTCAGATATAGTTGCCGATTGGCATTTTAAAAATAGGTGCCGATAGGCATTTCAGATATAGAAGCCGATAGGCATTTTAAATATAGGTGCCGATAGGCATTCCAGATATGGTTGCCGATAGGCATTTCAAATATAGGTGCTGATAGGCATTTCAGATGTAGTTTCCGATAGGTATTTAAAAAATTGGTGCCGATAGGCATTTCAGATATAGGTGCCGATAGGCATTTCAGATATAGTTGCCGATTGGCATTTTAAAAATAGGTGCCGATAGGCATTTCAGATATAGAAGCCGATAGGTATTTCAAATATAGGTGTCGATAGGCAATTCAGATATGGTTGCCGATAGGCATTTCAAATATAGGTGCTGATAGGCATCTCAAATGTAGTTTCCGATAGGCATTTCAAAAATAGGTGCCGATAGGCATTTCAGATATAGGAGCCGATAGGCATTTCAGATATAGTTGCCGATTGGCATTTTAAAAATAGGTGCCGATAGGCATTTCAGATATAGAAGCCGATAGGCATTTCAAATATAGGTGCCGATAGGCATTCCAGATATGGTTGCCGATAGGCATTTCAAATATAGGTGCTGATAAGCATTTCAGATGTAGTTTACGATAGGCATTTCAAAAATAGGTGCCGATAGGCATTTCAGATATAGGTGCCGATAGGCATTTCAGATATAGTTGCCAATTGGCATTTTAAAAATAGGTGCCGATAGGCATTTCAGATATAGAAGCCGATAGGCATTTCTAATATAGGTGCCGATAGGCATTCCAGATATGGTTGCCGATAGGCATTTCAAATATAGGTGCTTATAGGCAGTTTAGATGTAGTTTCCGATAGGCATTTCAAAAATTGATGCCGATAGGCATTTCAGATATAGGTGCCGATAGGCATTTCAGATATAGTTGCCGATTGGCATTTTAAAAACAGGTGCCGATAGGCTTTTCAGATATAGAGGCCGATAGGTATTTCAAATATAGGTGTCGATAGGCATGTCAGATATGGTTGCCGATAGGCATTTCAAATATAGGAGCAGATAGGCATTTCAGATGTAGTTTCCGAAAGGCATTTCAAAAATAGGTGCCGATAGGCATTTCAGATATAGGTGCCGATAGGCATTTCAGATATAGGTGCCGATAGGCATTTCAGATATAGTTGCGGATTGGCATTTTAAAAATAGGTGCCGATAGGCATTTCAGATATAGAAGCCGATAGGCATTTTAAATATAGGTGCCGATAGGCATTCCAGATATAGTTGCCGATAGGCATTTCAAATATAAGTGCTGATAGGCATTTCAGATGTAGTTTCCGATAGGCATTTCAAAAGTAGGTACCGATAGGCATTTTAGATATAGGTGCCGATAGTCATTTCAGATATAGTTGCCAATTGGCATTTTAAAAATAGGTGTCGATAGGCATTTCAGATATTGTGCCGATTGGCATTTTAAAAATGAGTGCCGATAGGCATTTCAGATATAGAAGCCGATAGGCATTTCAAATATAGGTGCCGATAGACATTCCAGATATGGTTGCCGATAGGCATTTCAAATATAGGTGCTGATAGGCATTTCAGATGTAGTTTTCGATAGGCATTTCAAAAATAGGTGTCGATAGGCATTTCAGATATAGGTGTCGATAGGCATTTCAGATATAGGTGCCGATAGGCATTCCAGATATAGTTGCCGATAGGCATTTCAAATATAGGTGCTGATAGGCATTTCAGACCTAGTTTCCGATAGGCATTTCAAAAATTGGTGCCGATAGGCATTTCAGATATAGGTGCCGATAGGCATTTCAGATATACGAGCCGATAGGCATTTCAGATATGGTTGCCGATTGGCATTTTAAAAATAGGTGCCGATAGGCATTTCAAATATAGAAGCCGATAGGTATTTCAAATATAGGTGTCGATAGGCATTTCAGATATGGTTGCCGATAGGCATTTCAAATATTGGTGCTGATAGGCATTTCAGATGTAGTTTTCGATAGGCATTTCAAAAATAGGTGCCGATAGGCATTTCAGTTATAGGTGCCGATAGGCATTACAGATATAGTTGCCGATTGGCATTTTAAAAATAGGTGCCGATAGGCATTTCAGATATAGAAGCCGATAGGCATTTCAAATATAGGTGCCGATAGACATTCCAGATGTGGTTGCCGATAGGCATTTCAAATATAGGTGCTGATAGGCATTTCAGATGTAGTTTCCGTTGCGCATTTCAAAAATAGGTGCCGATAGGCATTTCAGATATAGTTAACGATTGGCATTTTAAAAATAGGTGTCGATAGGCATTTCAGATATAGAAGCCGATAGGCATTTCAAATATAGGTGCCGATAGGCATTCCAAATATGGTTGCCGATAGGCATTTTAAATATAGGTGCTTATAGGCATTCCATATGTAGTTTCCGATAGGCATTTCAAAAATTGGTGCCGATAGGCACTTCAGATATAGGTGCCGATAGGCATTTCAGATATAGAAGCCGATAGGTATTTAAAATATAGGTGCCGATAGGCATTTCAGATATAGAAGTTGATAGGCATTTAAAATATAGGTGCCGATAGGCATTCCAGATATGGTTGCCGATAGGCATTTCAAATATAAGTGCTGATAGGCATTTCAGATGTAGTTTCCGATAGGCATTTCAAAAATAGGTGCCGATAGGCATTTCAGATATAGGTGCCGATAGGCAATTCAGATATAGTTGCCAATTGGCATTATAAAAAAAGGTGCCGATAGGCATTTCAGATATAGAAGCCGATAGGTATTTCAAATATAGGTGTCGATAGGCATTTCAGATATGGTTGCCGATAGGCATTTCAAATATAGGTGCTGATAGGCATTTCAGATATAGTTGCCGATTGGCATTTTAAAAATAGGTGCCGATAGGCATTTCAGATATAGTTGCCGATGGCATTTTAAAAATAGGTGCCGATAGGTATTTCAGATATAGAAGATGATAGGCATTTCAAATATAGGTGCCGACAGGCATTCCAGAGATGGTTGCCGATAGGCATTTCAAATATAGGTGCTGATAGACATTTCAGATGTAGTTTCCGATAGGCATTTCAAAAATAGGTGCCGATAGGCATTTCAGATATAGGTGCCGATAGGCATTTCAGATATAGTTGCCGATAGGCATTTCAGATATAGTTGCCAGTTGGCATTTTAAAAATAGGTGCCGATAAGCATTTTAGATATAGGAGCCGATAGGCATTTCAAATATATGTGCTGATAGGCATTTCAGATGTAGTTTCCGAAAGGCATTTCAAAAAAAGGTGCCGATAGGCATTTCAGATATAGGTGCCGATAGGCATTTCAGATATAGTTGCCAATTGGCATTTTAAAAATATGTGCCGATAAGCATTTCAGATATAGAAGCCGATAGGCATTTCAAATATAGGTGGCGATAGGCATTGCAGATATGGTTGCCGATAGGCATTTCAAATATAGGTGCTGATAGGCATTTTAGATGTAGTTTCCGATAGGCATTTCAAAAATTGATGCCGATAGGCATTTAAGATATAGGTGCCGATAGGCATTTCAGATATAGTTGCCGATTGGCATTTTAAAAATAGGTGCCGATAGGCATTTCAGATATAGAAGCCGATAGGTATTTCAAATATAGGTGTCGATAGGCATTTCAGATATGGTTGCCGATAGGCATTTCAAATATAGGTGCTGATAGGCATTTCAGATGTAGTTTCCGATAGGCAAATGAAAAAATAGGTGCCGATAGGCATTTCAGATATAGGTGCCGATAGGCATTTCAGATATAGGTGCCGATAGGCATTTCAGATATAGTTGCCGATTGGCATTTTAAAAATAGGTGCCGATAGGCATTTCAGATATAGAAGCCGATAGGCATTTCAAATATAGGTGCCGATGGGCATTCCAGATATGGTTGCCGATAGGCATTTCAAATATAGGTGCTGATAGGCATTTCAGATGTAGTTTCCGATAGGCATTTCAAAAATAGGTGTCGATAGGCATTTCAGATATAGGTGTCGATAGGCATTTCAGATATAGGTGTCGATAGGCATTTCAGATATAGGTGTCGATAGGCATTTCAGATATAGGTGTCGATAGGCATTTCAGATATAGGTGTCGATAGGCATTTCAGATATAGGTGCCGATAGGCATTTCAGATATAGGTGTCGATAGGCATTTCAGATATAGGTGTCGATAGGCATTTCAGATATGGGTGCCGATAGGCATTTCAGATATAGTTGCCGATTGGCATTTTAAAAATAGGTGCCGATAGGCATTTCAGATATAGAAGCCGATAGGCATTTCAAATATAGGTGCCGTTAGGCATTTCCAGATATGGTTGCCGATAGGCATTTCAAATATAGGTGCTGATAGGCATTTCAGATGTAGTTTCCGATAGGCATTTCAAAAATAGGTGTCGATAGGCATTTCAGATATAGGTGTCGATAGGCATTTCAGATATAGGTGTCGATAGGCATTTCAGATATAGGTGTCGATAGGCATTTCAGATATAGGTGTCGATAGGCATTTCAGATATAGGTGTCGATAGGCATTTCAGATATAGGTGTCGATAGGCATTTTGGATATAGGTGTCGATAGGCATTTCAGATATAGGTGCCGATAGGCATTTCAGATATAGTTGCCGATTGGCATTTTAAAAATAGGTGCCGATAGGCATTTCAGATATAGAAGCTGATAGGCATTTCAAATATAGGTGCCGATAGGCATTCCAGATATGGTTGCCGATAGGCATTTCAAATATAGGTGCTGATAGGCATTTCAGATGTAGTTTCCGATAGGCATTTCAAAAATAGGTGTCGATAGGCATTTCAGATATAGGTGTCGATAGGCATTTCAGATATAGGTGTCGATAGGCATTTCAGATATAGGTGTCGATAGGCATTTTAGATATAGGTGTCGATAGGCATTTCAGATATAGGTGTCGATAGGCATTTCAGATATAGGTGCCGATAGGCATTTCAGATATAGTTGCCGATTGGCATTTTAAAAATAGGTGCCGATAGGCATTTCAGATTAGAAGCCGATAGGCATTTCAAATATAGGTGCCGATAGGCATTCCAGATATGGTTGCCGATAGGCATTTCAAATATAGGTGCTGATAGGCATTTCAGATGTAGTTTCCGATAGGCATTTCAAAAATAGGTGCCGATAGGCATTTCAGATATAGGTGCCGATAGGCATTTCAGACATGGTTGCTGATTAGCATTTTAAAAATAGGTGCCGATAGGCATTTCAGATATAGAAGCCGATAGGCATTTCAAATATAGGTGCCGATAGGCATTCAAGATATGGTTGCCGATAGGCATTTCAAATATAGGTGCTGATAGGCATTTCAGATGTAGTTTCCGATAGGCATTTCAAAAATAGGTGCCGATAGGCATTTCAGATATAGGTGCCGATAGGCATTTCAGATATAGTTGCCGATTGGCATTTTAAAAATAGGTGCCGATAGGCATTTCTGATATAGAAGCCGATAGGCATTTTAAATATAGGTGCCGATAGGCATTCCAGATATGGTTGCCGATAGGCATTTCAAATATAGGTGCTGATAGGCATTTCAGATGTAGTTTCCGATAGGCATTAAAAAAATTGATGCCGATAGGCATTTCAGATATAGGTGCCGATAGGCATTTCAGATATAGTTGCCGATTGGCATTTTAAAAATAGGTGCCGATAGGCATTTCAGATATAGAAGCCGATAGGTATTTCAAATATAGGTGTCGATAGGCAATTCAGATATGGTTGCCGATAGGCATTTCAAATATAGGTGCTGATAGGCATTTCAAATGTAGTTTCAGATAGGCATTTCAAAAATAGGTGCCGATAGGCATTTCAGATATAGGTGCCGATAGGCATTTCAGATATAGTTGCCGATTGGCATTTTAAAAATAGGTGCCGATAGGCATTTCAGATATAGAAGCCGATAGGCATTTCAAATATAGGTGCCGATAGGCATTCCAGATATGGTTGCCGATAGGCATTTCAAATATAGGTGCTGATAAGCATTTCAGATGTAGTTTACGATAGGCATTTCAAAAATAGGTGCCGATAGGCATTTCAGATATAGGTGCCGATAGGCATTTCAGATATAGTTGCTAATTGGCATTTTAAAAATAGGTGCCGATAGGCATTTCAGATATAGAAGCCGATAGGCATTTCAAATATAGGTGCCGATAGGCATTCCAGATATGGTTGCCGATAGGCATTTCAAATATAGGTGCTTATAGGCAGTTTAGATGTAGTTTCCGATAGGCATTTCAAAAATTGATGCCGATAGGCATTTCAGATATAGGTGCCGATAGGCATTTCAGATATAGTTGCCGATTGGCATTTTAAAAACAGGTGCCGATAGGCATTTCAGATATAGAGGCCGATAGGTATTTCAAATATAGGTGTCGATAGGCATTTCAGATATGTTTGCCGATAGGCATTTCAAATATAGGAGCAGATAGGCATTTCAGATGTAGTTTCCGAAAGGCATTTCAAAAATAGGTGCCGATAGGCATTTCAGATATAGGTGCCGATAGGCATTTCAGATATAGGTGCCGATAGGCATTTCAGATATAGAAGCCGATAGGCATTCCAGATATGGTTGCCGATAGGCATTTCAAATATAGGTGCTGATTGGCATTTTAGATGTAGTTTCCGATAGGCATTTCAAAAATTGATGCCGATAGGCATTTAAGATATAGGTGCCGATAGGCATTTTAGATATAGTTGCCGATTGGCATTTTAAAAATAGGTGCCGATAGTCATTTCAGATATAGAAGCCGATAGGTATTTCAAATATAGGTGTCGATAGGCATTTCAGATATGGTTGTCGATAGGCATTTTAAATATAGGTGCTGATAGGCATTTCAGATGTAGTTTCCTATAGGCAAATAAAAAAATAGGTGCCGATAGGCATTTCAGATATAGGTGCCGATAGGCATTTCAGATATTGTTGCCGATTGGCATTTTAAAAATAGGTGCCGATAGGCATTTTAGATGTAGTTTCCGATAGGCATTTAAAAAATAGGTGCCGATAGGCATTTCAGATATAGGTGCCGATAGGCATATCAGATATAGTTGCCGATAGGCATTTAAAATATAGGTGCCGATAGGCATTTTAAATATAGGTGTCGATAGGCATTTCAGATATGAATGCCGAAAGGCATTTCAGATATAGGTGCCGATAGGCATTTCTGATGTGGTTGCCGATAGGCATTTCAAATATAGGTGCTGATAGGCATTTCAGATGTAGTTTCCGATAGGCATTTCAAAAATAGGTGTCGATAGGCATTTCAGATATAGGTGCCGATAGGCATTTCAGATATAGTTGCCGATTGGCATTTTAAAAATATGTGCCGATAGGCATTTCAGATATAGAAGCCGATAGGCATTTCAAATATAGGTGCCGATAGGCATTCCAGATATGGTTGCCGTTAGGCATTTCAAATATAGGTGCTGATAGGCATTTCAGATGTAGTTTCCGATAGGCATTTCAAAAATAGGTGCCGATAGGCATTTTAGATATAGGTGCTGATAGGCATTTCAGACATGGTTGCCGATTGGCATTTTAAAAATAGGTGCCAATAGGCATTTCAGATATAGAAGCCGATAGGCATTTCAAATATAGGTGCCGATAGGCATCCCAGATATGGTTGTCGATAGGCATTTCAAATATAGGTGCTGATAGGCATTTCAGATGTAGTTTCCGATAGGCATTTCAAAAATAGTTGCCGATAGGCATTTCAGATATAGGTGCCGATAGGCATTTCAGATATAGTTGCCGATTGGCATTTTAAAAATAGGTGCCGATAGGCATTTCAGATATAGAAGCCGATAGGCATTTTAAATATAGGTGCCGATAGGCATTCCAGATATGGTTGCCGATAGGCATTTCAAATATAGGTGCTGATAGGCATTTCAGATGTAGTTTCCGATAGGTATTTAAAAAATTGGTGCCGATAGGCATTTCAGATATAGGTGCCGATAGGCATTTCAGATATAGTTGCCGATTGGCATTTTAAAAATAGGTGCCGATAGGCATTTCAGATATAGAAGCCGATAGGTATTTCAAATATAGGTGTCGATAGGCAATTCAGATATGGTTGCCGATAGGCATTTCAAATATAGGTGCTGATAGGCATCTCAAATGTAGTTTCCGATAGGCATTTCAAAAATAGGTGCCGATAGGCATTTCAGATATAGGAGCCGATAGGCATTTCAGATATAGTTGCCGATTGGCATTTTAAAAATAGGTGCCGATAGGCATTTCAGATATAGAAGCCGATAGGCATTTCAAATATAGGTGCCGATAGGCATTCCAGATATGGTTGCCGATAGGCATTTCAAATATAGGTGCTGATAAGCATTTCAGATGTAGTTTACGATAGGCATTTCAAAAATAGGTGCCGATAGGCATTTCAGATATAGGTGCCGATAGGCATTTCAGATATAGTTGCCAATTGGCATTTTAAAAATAGGTGCCGATAGGCATTTCAGATATAGAAGCCGATAGGCATTTCTAATATAGGTGCCGATAGGCATTCCAGATATGGTTGCCGATAGGCATTTCAAATATAGGTGCTTATAGGCAGTTTAGATGTAGTTTCCGATAGGCATTTCAAAAATTGATGCCGATAGGCATTTCAGATATAGGTGCCGATAGGCATTTCAGATATAGTTGCCGATTGGCATTTTAAAAACAGGTGCCGATAGGCTTTTCAGATATAGAGGCCGATAGGTATTTCAAATATAGGTGTCGATAGGCATGTCAGATATGGTTGCCGATAGGCATTTCAAATATAGGAGCAGATAGGCATTTCAGATGTAGTTTCCGAAAGGCATTTCAAAAATAGGTGCCGATAGGCATTTCAGATATAGGTGCCGATAGGCATTTCAGATATAGGTGCCGATAGGCATTTCAGATATAGTTGCGGATTGGCATTTTAAAAATAGGTGCCGATAGGCATTTCAGATATAGAAGCCGATAGGCATTTTAAATATAGGTGCCGATAGGCATTCCAGATATAGTTGCCGATAGGCATTTCAAATATAAGTGCTGATAGGCATTTCAGATGTAGTTTCCGATAGGCATTTCAAAAGTAGGTACCGATAGGCATTTTAGATATAGGTGCCGATAGTCATTTCAGATATAGTTGCCAATTGGCATTTTAAAAATAGGTGTCGATAGGCATTTCAGATATTGTGCCGATTGGCATTTTAAAAATGAGTGCCGATAGGCATTTCAGATATAGAAGCCGATAGGCATTTCAAATATAGGTGCCGATAGACATTCCAGATATGGTTGCCGATAGGCATTTCAAATATAGGTGCTGATAGGCATTTCAGATGTAGTTTTCGATAGGCATTTCAAAAATAGGTGTCGATAGGCATTTCAGATATAGGTGTCGATAGGCATTTCAGATATAGGTGCCGATAGGCATTCCAGATATAGTTGCCGATAGGCATTTCAAATATAGGTGCTGATAGGCATTTCAGACCTAGTTTCCGATAGGCATTTCAAAAATTGGTGCCGATAGGCATTTCAGATATAGGTGCCGATAGGCATTTCAGATATACGAGCCGATAGGCATTTCAGATATGGTTGCCGATTGGCATTTTAAAAATAGGTGCCGATAGGCATTTCAAATATAGAAGCCGATAGGTATTTCAAATATAGGTGTCGATAGGCATTTCAGATATGGTTGCCGATAGGCATTTCAAATATTGGTGCTGATAGGCATTTCAGATGTAGTTTTCGATAGGCATTTCAAAAATAGGTGCCGATAGGCATTTCAGTTATAGGTGCCGATAGGCATTACAGATATAGTTGCCGATTGGCATTTTAAAAATAGGTGCCGATAGGCATTTCAGATATAGAAGCCGATAGGCATTTCAAATATAGGTGCCGATAGACATTCCAGATGTGGTTGCCGATAGGCATTTCAAATATAGGTGCTGATAGGCATTTCAGATGTAGTTTCCGTTGCGCATTTCAAAAATAGGTGCCGATAGGCATTTCAGATATAGTTAACGATTGGCATTTTAAAAATAGGTGTCGATAGGCATTTCAGATATAGAAGCCGATAGGCATTTCAAATATAGGTGCCGATAGGCATTCCAAATATGGTTGCCGATAGGCATTTTAAATATAGGTGCTTATAGGCATTCCATATGTAGTTTCCGATAGGCATTTCAAAAATTGGTGCCGATAGGCACTTCAGATATAGGTGCCGATAGGCATTTCAGATATAGAAGCCGATAGGTATTTAAAATATAGGTGCCGATAGGCATTTCAGATATAGAAGTTGATAGGCATTTAAAATATAGGTGCCGATAGGCATTCCAGATATGGTTGCCGATAGGCATTTCAAATATAAGTGCTGATAGGCATTTCAGATGTAGTTTCCGATAGGCATTTCAAAAATAGGTGCCGATAGGCATTTCAGATATAGGTGCCGATAGGCAATTCAGATATAGTTGCCAATTGGCATTATAAAAAAAGGTGCCGATAGGCATTTCAGATATAGAAGCCGATAGGTATTTCAAATATAGGTGTCGATAGGCATTTCAGATATGGTTGCCGATAGGCATTTCAAATATAGGTGCTGATAGGCATTTCAGATATAGTTGCCGATTGGCATTTTAAAAATAGGTGCCGATAGGCATTTCAGATATAGTTGCCGATGGCATTTTAAAAATAGGTGCCGATAGGTATTTCAGATATAGAAGATGATAGGCATTTCAAATATAGGTGCCGACAGGCATTCCAGAGATGGTTGCCGATAGGCATTTCAAATATAGGTGCTGATAGACATTTCAGATGTAGTTTCCGATAGGCATTTCAAAAATAGGTGCCGATAGGCATTTCAGATATAGGTGCCGATAGGCATTTCAGATATAGTTGCCGATAGGCATTTCAGATATAGTTGCCAGTTGGCATTTTAAAAATAGGTGCCGATAAGCATTTTAGATATAGGAGCCGATAGGCATTTCAAATATATGTGCTGATAGGCATTTCAGATGTAGTTTCCGAAAGGCATTTCAAAAAAAGGTGCCGATAGGCATTTCAGATATAGGTGCCGATAGGCATTTCAGATATAGTTGCCAATTGGCATTTTAAAAATATGTGCCGATAAGCATTTCAGATATAGAAGCCGATAGGCATTTCAAATATAGGTGGCGATAGGCATTGCAGATATGGTTGCCGATAGGCATTTCAAATATAGGTGCTGATAGGCATTTTAGATGTAGTTTCCGATAGGCATTTCAAAAATTGATGCCGATAGGCATTTAAGATATAGGTGCCGATAGGCATTTCAGATATAGTTGCCGATTGGCATTTTAAAAATAGGTGCCGATAGGCATTTCAGATATAGAAGCCGATAGGTATTTCAAATATAGGTGTCGATAGGCATTTCAGATATGGTTGCCGATAGGCATTTCAAATATAGGTGCTGATAGGCATTTCAGATGTAGTTTCCGATAGGCAAATGAAAAAATAGGTGCCGATAGGCATTTCAGATATAGGTGCCGATAGGCATTTCAGATATAGGTGCCGATAGGCATTTCAGATATAGTTGCCGATTGGCATTTTAAAAATAGGTGCCGATAGGCATTTCAGATATAGAAGCCGATAGGCATTTCAAATATAGGTGCCGATGGGCATTCCAGATATGGTTGCCGATAGGCATTTCAAATATAGGTGCTGATAGGCATTTCAGATGTAGTTTCCGATAGGCATTTCAAAAATAGGTGTCGATAGGCATTTCAGATATAGGTGTCGATAGGCATTTCAGATATAGGTGTCGATAGGCATTTCAGATATAGGTGTCGATAGGCATTTCAGATATAGGTGTCGATAGGCATTTCAGATATAGGTGTCGATAGGCATTTCAGATATAGGTGCCGATAGGCATTTCAGATATAGTTGCCGATTGGCATTTTAAAAATAGGTGCCGATAGGCATTTCAGATATAGAAGCCGATAGGCATTTCAAATATAGGTGCCGATAGGCATTCCAGATATGGTTGCCGATAGGCATTTCAAATATAGGTGCTGATAGGCATTTCAGATGTAGTTTCCGATAGGCATTTCAAAAATAGGTGTCGATAGGCATTTCAGATATAGGTGTCGATAGGCATTTCAGATATAGGTGTCGATAGGCATTTCAGATATAGGTGTCGATAGGCATTTCAGATATAGGTGTCGATAGGCATTTCAGATATAGGTGTCGATAGGCATTTCAGATATAGGTGTCGATAGGCATTTCAGATACAGGTGTCGATAGGCATTTCGGATATAGGTGCCGATAGGCATTTCAGATATAGTTGCCGATTGGCATTTTAAAAATAGGTGCCGATAGGCATTTCAGATATAGAAGCCGATAGGCATTTCAAATATAGGTGCCGATAGGCATTCCAGATATGGTTGCCGATAGGCATTTCAAATATAGGTGCTGATAGGCATTTCAGGTGTAGTTTCCGATAGGCATTTCAAAAATAGGTGTCGATAGGCATTTCAGATATAGGTGTCGATAGGCATTTCAGATATAGGTGTCGATAGGCATTTCAGATATAGGTGTCGATAGGCATTTCAGATATAGGTGCCGATAGGCATTTCAGATATAGTTGCCGATTGGCATTTTAAAAATAGGTGCCGATAGGCATTTCAGATATAGAAGCCGATAGGCATTTCAAATATAGGTGCCGATAGGCATTCCAGATATCGTTGCCGATAGGCATTTCAAATATAGGTGCTGATAGGCATTTCAGATGTAGTTTCCGATAGGCATTTCAAAAATAGGTGTCGATAGGCATTTCAGATATAGGTGTCGATAGGCATTTCAGATATAGGTGTCGATAGGCATTTCAGATATAGGTGTCGATAGGCATTTCAGATATAGGTGTCGATAGGCTTTTCAGATATAGGTGTCGATAGGCATTTCAGATATAGGTGTCGATAGGCATTTCAAATATAGGTGTCGATAGGCATTTCAGATATAGGAGTCGATAGGCATTTCAGATATAGGTGCCGATAGGCATTTCAGATATAGTTGCCGATTGGCATTTTAAAATCAGTGCCGATAGGCATTTCAGATATAGAAGCCGATAGGCATTTCAAATATAGGTGCCGATAGGCATTCCAGATATGGTTGCCGATAGGCATTTCAAATATAGGTGCTGATAGGCATTTCAGATGTAGTTTCCGATAGGCATTTCAAAAATAGGTGTCGATAGGCATTTCAGATATAGGTGTCGATAGGCATTTCAGATATAGGTGTCGATAGGCATTTCAGATATAGGTGTCGATAGGCATTTCAGATATAGGTGTCGATAGGCATTTCAGATATAGGTGTCGATAGGCATTTCAGATATAGGTGTCGATAGGCATTTCAGATGTAGGTGCCGATAGGCATTTCAGATATAGTTGCCGATTGGCATTTTAAAAATAGGTGCCGATAGGCATTGCAGATATAGAAGCCGATAGGCATTTCAAATATAGGTGCCGATAGGCATTCCAGATATGGTTGCCGATAGGCATTTCAAATATAGGTGCTGATAGGCATTTCAGATGTAGTTTCCGATAGGCATTTCAAAAATAGGTGTCGATAGGCATTTCAGATATAGGTGTCGATAGGCATTTCAGATATAGGTGTCGATAGGCATTTCAGATATAGGTGTCGATAGGCATTTCAGATATAGGTGTCGATAGGCATTTCAGATACAGGTGTCGATAGGCATTTCAGATATAGGTGTCGATAGGCATTTCAGATATAGGTGCCGATAGGCATTTCAGATATAGTTGCCGATTGGCATTTTAAAAATAGGTGCCGATAGGCATTTCAGATATAGAAGCCGATAGGCATTTCAAATATAGGTGCCGATAGGCATTCCAGATATGGTTGCCGATAGGCATTTCAAATATAGGTGCTGATAGGCATTTCAGATGTAGTTTCCGATAGGCATTTCAAAAATAGGTGTCGATAGGCATTTCAGATATAGGTGTCGATAGGCATTTCAGATATATGTGTCGATAGGCATTTCAGATATAGGTGTCGATAGGCATTTCAGATATAGGTGTCGATAGGCATTTCAGATATAGGTGTCGATAGGCATTTCAGATATAGGTGTCGATAGGCATTTCAGATATAGGTGTCGATAGGCATTTCAGATATAGGTGTCGATAGGCATTTCAGATATGGGTGCCGATAGGCATTTCAGATATAGTTGCCGATTGGCATTTTAAAAATAGGTGCCGATAGGCATTTCAGATATAGAAGCCGATAGGCATTTCAAATATAGGTGCCGTTAGGCATTCCAGATATGGTTGCCGATAGGCATTTCAAATATAGGTGCTGATAGGCATTTCAGATGTAGTTTCCGATAGGCATTTCAAAAATAGGTGTCGATAGGCATTTCAGATATAGGTGTCGATAGGCATTTCAGATATAGGTGTCGATAGGCATTTCAGATATAGGTGTCGATAGGCATTTCAGATATAGGTGTCGATAGGCATTTCAGATATAGGTGTCGATAGGCATTTCAGATATAGGTGTCGATAGGCATTTTGGATATAGGTGTCGATAGGCATTTCAGATATAGGTGCCGATAGGCATTTCAGATATAGTTGCCGATTGGCATTTTAAAAATAGGTGCCGATAGGCATTTCAGATATAGAAGCTGATAGGCATTTCAAATATAGGTGCCGATAGGCATTCCAGATATGGTTGCCGATAGGCATTTCAAATATAGGTGCTGATAGGCATTTCAGATGTAGTTTCCGATAGGCATTTCAAAAATAGGTGTCGATAGGCATTTCAGATATAGGTGTCGATAGGCATTTCAGATATAGGTGTCGATAGGCATTTCAGATATAGGTGTCGATAGGCATTTTAGATATAGGTGTCGATAGGCATTTCAGATATAGGTGTCGATAGGCATTTCAGATATAGGTGTCGATAGGCATTTCAGATTTAGGTGTCGATAGGCATTTCAGATATAGTTGTCTATAGGCATTTCAGATATAGGTGCCGATAGGCATTTCAGATATAGTTGCCGATTGGGATTTTAAAAATAGGTGCCGATAGGCATTTCAGATATAGAAGCCGATAGGCATTTCAAATATAGGTGCCGATAAGCATTCCAGATATGGTTGCCGATAGGCATTTTAAATATAGGTGCTGATAGGCATTTCAGATGTAGTTTCCGATAGGCATTTCAAAAATAGGTGTCGATAGGCATTTCAGATATAGGTGTCGACAGGCATTTCAGATATAGGTGTCGATAGGCATTTCAGATATAGGTGTCGATAGGCATTTCAGATATAGGTGCCGATAGGCATTTCAGATATAGTTTCCGATTGGCATTTTAAAAATAGGTGCCGATAGGAATTTCAGATATAGAAGCCGATAGGTATTTCAAATATAGGTGCCGATAGGCATTCCAGATATGGTTGCCGATAGGCATTTCAAATATAGGTGCTGATAGGCATTTCAGATGTAGTTTCCGATAGGCATTTCAAAAATAGGTGTCGATAGGCATTTCAGATATAGGTGTCGATAGGCATTTCAGATATAGGTGTCGATAGGCATTTCAGATATAGGTGTCGATAGGCATTTCAGATATAGGTGTCGATAGGCATTTCAAATATAGGTGTCGATAGGCGTTTCAGATATAGGTGTCGATAGGCATTTCAGATATAGGTGTCGATAGGCATTTCAGATATAGGTGCCGATAGGCATTTCAGATATAGTTGCCGATTGGCATTTTAAAAATAGGTGCCGATAGGCATTTCAGATATAGAAGCCGATAGGCATTTCAAATATAGGTGCCGATAGGCATTCCAGATATGGTTGCCGATAGGTATTTCAAATATAGGTACTGATAGGCATTTCAGATGTAATTTCCGATAGGCATTTCAAAAATAGGTGTCGATAGGCATTTCAGATATAGGTGTCGATAGGCATTTCAGATATAGGTGTCGATAGGCATTTCAGATATAGGTGTCGATAGGCATTTCAGATATAGGTGTCGATAGGCATTTCAGTTATAGGTGTCGATAGGCATTTCAGATATAGGTGTCGATAGGCATTTCAGATATAGGTGTCGATAGGCATTTCAGATATAGGTGCCGATAGGCATTTCAGATATAGATGCCGATTGGCATTTTAAAAATAGGTGCCGATAGGCATTTCAGATATAGAAGCCGATAGGCATTTCAAATATAGGTGCCGATAGGCATTCCAGATATGGTTGCCGATAGGCATTTCAAATATAGGTGCTGATAGGCATTTCAGATGTAGTTTCCGATAGGCATTTCAAAAATAGGTGTCGATAGGCATTTCAGATATAGGTGTCGATAGGCATTTCAGATATAGGTGTCGATAGGCATTTCAGATATAGGTGTCGATAGGCATTTCAGATATAGGTGTCGATAGGCATTTCAGATATAGGTTTCGATAGGCATTTCAGATATAGGTGTCGATAGGCATTTCAGATATAGGTGTCGATAGGCATTTCAGATATAGGTGTCGATAGGCATTTCAGATATAGGTGCCGATAGGCATTTCAGATATAGTTGCCGATTGGCATTATAAAAATAGGTGCCGATAGGCATTTCAGATATAGAAGCCGATAGGCATTTCAAATATAGGTGCCGATAGGCATTCCAGATATGGTTGCCGATAGGCATTTCAAATATAGGTGCTGATAGGCATTTCAGATGTAGTTTCCGATAGGCATTTCAAAAATAGGTGTCGATAGGCATTTCAGATATAGGTGTCGATAGGCATTTCAGATATAGGTGTCGATAGGCATTTCAGATATAGGTGTCGATAGGCATTTCAGATATAGGTGTCGATAGGCATTTCAGATATAGGTGTCGATAGGCATTTCAGATATAGGTGTCGATAGGCATTTCAGATATAGGTGTCGATAGGCATTTCAGATATAGGTGCCGATAGGCATTTCAAATATAGTTGCCGATTGGCATTTTAAAAATAGGTGCCGATAGGCATTTCAGATCTAAAAGCCGATAGGCATTTCAAATATAGGTGCCGATAGGCATTCCAGATATGGTTGCCGATAGGAATTTCAAATATAGGTGCTGATAGGCATTTCAGATGTAGTTTCCGATAGGCATTTCAAAAATAGGTGTCGATAGGCATTTCAGATATAGGTGTCGATAGGCATTTCAGATATAGGTGTCGATAGGCATTTCAGATATAGGTGTCGATAAGCATTTCAGATATAGGTGTCGATAGGCATTTCAGATACAGGTGTCGATAGGCATTTCAGATATAGGTGTCGATAGGCATTTCAGATACAGGTGTCGATAGGCATTTCAGATATAGGTGTCGATAGGCATTTCAGATATAGGTGTCGATAGGCATTTCAGATATAGGTGTCGATAGGCATTTCAGATATAGGTGTCGATAGGCATTTCAGATATAGGTGTCGATAGGCATTTCAGATATAGGTGTCGATAGGCATTTCAGATATAGGTGCCGATAGGCATTTCAGATATAGTTGCCGATTGGCATTTTAAAAATAGGTGCTGATAGGCATTTCAGATATAGAAGCCGATAGGCATTTCAAATATAGGTGCCGATAGGCATTCCAGATATGGTTGCCGATAGGCATTTCAAATACAGGTGCTGATAGGCATTTCAGATGTAGTTTCCGATAGGCATTTCAAAAATAGGTGTCGATAGGCATTTCAGATATAGGTGTCGATAGGCATTTCAGATATAGGTGTCGATAGGCATTTCAGATATAGGTGTCGATAGGCATTTCAGATATAGGTGTCGATAGGCATTTCAGATATAGGTGTCGATAGGCATTTCAGATATAGGTGTCGATAGGCATTTCAGATATAGGTGTCGATAGGCATTTCAGATATAGGTGTCGATAGGCATTTCAGATATAGGTGCCGATAGGCATTTCAGATATAGTTGCCGATTGGCAATTTAAAAATAGGTGCCGATAGGCATTTCAGATATAGAAGCCGATAGGCATTTCAAATATAGGTGCCGATAGGCATTCCAGATATGGTTGCCGATAGGCATTTCAAATATAGGTGCTGATAGGCATTTCAGATGTAGTTTCCGATAGGCATTTCAAAAATAGGTGTCGATAGGCATTTCAGATATAGGTGTCGATAGGCATTTCAGATATAGGTGTCGATAGGCATTTCAGATATAGGTGTCGATAGGCATTTCAGATATAGGTGTCGATAGGCATTTCAGATATAAGTGTCGATAGGCATTTCAGATATAGGTGTCGATAGGCATTTCAGATATAGGTGTCGATAGGCATTTCAGATATAGGTGCCGATAGGCATTTCAGATATAGTTGCCGATTGGCATTTTAAAAATAGGTGCCGATAGGCATTTCAGATATAGAAGCCGATAGGCATTTCAAATATAGGTGCCGATAGGCATTCCAGATATGGTTGCCGATAGGCATTTCAAATATAGGTGCTGATAGGCATTTCAGATGTAGTTTTCATAAATAGGTGTCGATAGGCATTTCAGATATAGGTGTCGATAGGCATTTCAGATATAGGTGTCGATAGGCATTTCAGATATAGGTGTCGATAGGCATTTCAGATATAGGTGTCGATAGGCATTTCAGATATAGGTGTCGATAGGCATTTCAGATATAGGTGTCGATAGGCATTTCAGATATAGGTGTCGATAGGCATTTCAGATATAGGTGCCGATAGGCATTTCATATATAGGTGTCGATAGGCATTTCAGATATCGGTGCCGATAGGCATTTCAGATATAGTTGCCGATTGGCATTTTAAAAATAGGTGCCGATAGGCATTTCAGATATAGAAGCCGATAGGCATTTCAAATATAGGTGCCGATAGGCATTCCAGATATGGTTGCCGATAGGCATTTCAAATATAGGTGCTGATAGGCATTTCAGATGTAGTTTTCATAAATAGGTGTCGATAGGCATTTCAGATATAGGTGTCGATAGGCATTTCAGATATAGGTGTCGATAGGCATTTCAGATATAGGTGTCGATAGGCATTTCAGATATAGGTGTCGATAGGCATTTCAGATATAGGTGTCGATAGGCATTTCAGATATAGGTGTCGATAGGCATTTCAGATATAGGTGTCGATAGGCATTTCAGATAAAGGTGCCGATAGGCATTTCAGATATAGTTACCGTTTGGCATTTTAAAAATAGGTGCCGATAGGCATTTCAGATATAGAAGCCGATAGGCATTTCAAATATAGGTGCCGATAGGCATTCCAGATATGGTTGCCGATAGGCATTTCAAATATAGGTGCTGATAGGCATCTCAGATGTAGTTTCCGATAGGCATTTCAAAAATAGGTGTCGATAGGCATTTCAGATATAGGTGTCGATAGGCATTTCAGATATAGGTGTCGATAGGCATTTCAGATATAGGTGTCGATAGGCATTTCAGATATAGGTGTCGATAGGCATTTCAGATATAGGTGTCGATAGGCATTTCAGATATAGGTGCCGATAGGAATTTTAGATATAGTTGCCGATTGGCGTTTTAAAAATAGGTGCCGATAGGCATTTCAGATATAGAAGCCGATAGGCATTTCAAATATAGGTGCCGATAGGCATTCCAGATATGGTTGCCGATAGGCATTTCAAATATAGGTGCTGATAGGCATTTCAGGTAGTTTCCGATAGGCATTTCAAAAATAGGTGTCGATAGGCATTTCAGATATAGGTGTCGATAGGCATTTCAGATATAGGTGTCGATAGGCATTTCAGATATAGGTGTCGATAGGCATTTCAGATATAGGTGTCGATAGGCATTTCAGATAGAGGTGTCGATAGGCATTTCAGATATAGGTGTCGATAGGCATTTCAGATATAGGTGTCGATAGGCATTTCAGATATAGGTGTCGATAGGCATTTCAGATATAGGTGCCGATAGGCATTTCAGATATAGTTGCCGATTGGCATTTTAAAAATAGGTGCCGATAGGCATTTCAGATATAGAAGCCGATAGGCATTTCAAATATAGGTGCCGATAGGCATTCCAGATATGGTTGCCGATAGGCATTTCAATATAGGTGCTGATAGGCATTTCAGATGTAGTTTCCGATAGGCATTTCAGATGTAGTTTCCGATAGGCATTTCAAAAATAGGTGTCGATAGGCATTTCAGATATAGGTGTCGATAGGCATTTCAGATATAGGTGTCGATAGGCATTTCAGATATAGGTGTCGATAGGCATTTTAGATATAGGTGTCGATAGGCATTTCAGATATAGGCGTCGATAGGCATTTCAGATATAGGTGTCGATAGGCATTTCAGATATAGGTGTCGATAGGCATTTCAGATATAGGTGTCGATAGGCATTTCAGATATAGGTGCCGATAGGCATTTCATATATAGTTGCCGATTGGCATTTTAAAAATAGGTGCCGATAGGCATTTCAGATATAGAAGCCGATAGGCATTTCAAATATAGGTGCCGATAGGCATTCCAGATGTGGTTGCCGATAGGCATTTCAAATATAGGTGCTGATAGGCATTTCAGATGTAGTTTCCGATAGGCATTTCAAAAATAGGTGTCGATAGGCATTTCAGATATAGGTGTCGATAGGCATTTCAGATATAGGTGTCGATAGGCATTTCAGATATAGGTGTCGATAGGCATTTCAGATATAGGTGTCGATAGGCATTTCAGATATAGGTGTCGATAGGCATTTCAGATATAGGTGCCGAAGGCATTTCAGATATAGGTGCCGATAGGCATTTCAGATATAGTTGACCGATTGGCAATTCAAAAATAGGTGCCGATAGGCATTTCAGATATAGAAGCCGATAGGCATTTCAAATATAGGTGCCGATAGGCATTCCAGATATGGTTGCCGATAGGCATTTCAAATATAGGTGCTGATAGGCATTTCAGATGTAGTTTCCGATAGGCATTTCAAAAATAGGTGTCGATAGGCATTTCAGATATAGGTGTCGATAGGCATTTCAGATATAGGTGTCGATAGGCATTTCAGATATAGGTGTCGATAGGCATTTCAGAAATAGGTGTCGATAGGCATTTCAGATATAGGTGTCGATAGGCATTTCAGATATAGGTGTCGATAGGCATTTCAGATATAGGTGTCGATAGGCATTTCAGATATAGGTGCCGATAGGCATTTCAGATATAGTTGCCGATTGGCATTTTAAAAATAGGTGCCGATGGGCATTTCAGATATAGAAGCCGATAGGCATTTCAAATATAGGTGCCGATAGGCATTCCAGATATGGTTGCCGATAGGCATTTCAAATATAGGTGCTGATAGGCATTTCAGATGTAGTTTCCGATAGGCATTTCAAAAATAGGTGTCGATAGGCATTTCAGATATAGGTGTCGATAGGCATTTCAGATATAGGTGTCGATAGGCATTTCAGATATAGGTGTCGATAGGCATTTCAGATATAGGTGTCGATAGGCATTTCAGATATAGGTGTCGATAGGCATTTCAGATATAGGTGCCGATAGGCATTTCAGATATAGTTGCCGATTGGCATTTTAAAAATAGGTGCCGATAGGCATTTCAGATATAGAAGCCGATAGGCATTTCAAATATAGGTGCCGATAGGCATTCCAGATATGGTTGCCGATAGGCATTTCAAATATAGGTGCTGATAGGCATTTCAGATGTAGTTTCCAATAGGCATTTCAAAAATAGGTGTCGATAGGCATTTCAGATATAGGTGTCGATAGGCATTTCAGATATAGGTGTCGATAGGCATTTCAGATATAGGTGTCGATAGGCATTTCAGATATAGGTGTCAATAGGCATTTCAGATACAGGTGTCGATAGGCATTTCAGATATAGGTGTCGATAGGCATTTCAGATATAGGTGTCGATAGGCATTTCAGATATAGGTGTCGATAGGCATTTCAGATATAGGTGCCGATAGGCATTTCAGATATAGTTGCCGATTGGCATTTTAAAAATAGGTGCCGATAGGCATTTCAGATATAGAAGCCGATAGGCATTTCAAATATAGGTGCCGATAGGCATTCCAGATATGGTTGCCGATAGGCATTTCAAATATAGGTGCTGATAGGCATTTCAGATGTAGTTTCCGATAGGCATTTCAAAAATAGGTGTCGATAGGCATTTCAGATATAGGTGTCGATAGGCATTTCAGATATAGGTGTCGATAGGCATTTCAGATATAGGTGTCGATAGGCATTTCAGATATAGGTGTCGATAGGCATTTTGGATATAGGTGTCGATAGGCATTTCAGATATAGGTGTCGATAGGCATTTCAGATATAGATGCCGATAGGCATTTCAGATATAGTTGCCGATTGGCATTTTAAAAATAGGTGCCGATAGGCATTTCAGATATAGAAGCCGATAGGCATTTCAAATATAGGTGCCGATAGGCATTCCAGATATGGTTGCCGATAGGCATTTCAAATACAGGTGCTGATAGGCATTTCAGATGTAGTTTCCGAAGGGCATTTCAAAAATAGGTGTCGATAGGCATTTCAGATATAGGTGTCGATAGGCATTTCAGATATAGGTGTCGATAGGCATTTCAGATATAGGTGTCGATAGGCATTTCAGATATAGGTGTCGATAGGCATTTCAGATATAGGTGTCGATAGGCATTTCAGATATAGGTGTCGATAGGCATTTCAGATATAGGTGTCGATAGGCATTTCAGATATAGGTGTCGATAGGCATTTCAGTTATAGGTGCCGATAGGCATTTCAGATATAGTTGCCGATTGGCATTTTAAAAATAGGTGCCGATAGGCATTTCAGATATAGAAGCCGATAGGCATTTCAAATATAGGTGCCGATAGGCATTCCAGATATGGTTGCCGATAGGCATTTCAAATATAGGTGCTGATAGGCATTTCAGATGTAGTTTCCGATAGGCATTTCAAAAATAGGTGTCGATAGGCATTTCAGATATAGGTGTCGATAGGCATTTCAGATATAGGTGTCGATAGGCATTTCAGATATAGGTGTCGATAGGCATTTCAGATATAGGTGTCAATAGGCATTTCAGATATAGGTGTCGATAGGCATTTCAGATATAGGTGTCGATAGGCATTTCAGATATAGGTGTCGATAGGCATTTCAGATATAGGTGTCGATAGGCATTTCATTTATAGGTGCCGATAGGCATTTCAGATATAGTTGCCGATTGGCATTTTAAAAATAGGTGCCGATAGGCATTTCAGATATAGAAGCCGATAGGCATTTCAAATATAGGTGCCAATAGGCATTCCAGATATGGTTGCCGATAGGCATTTCAAATACAGGTGCTGATAGGCATTTCAGATGTAGTTTCCGATAGGCATTTCAAAAATAGGTGTCGATAGGCATTTCATTTATAGGTGTCGATAGGCATTTCATATATAGGTGTGGATAGGCATTTCAGATATAGGTGTCGATAGGCATTTCAGATATAGGTTTCGATAGGCATTTCAGATATAGGTGTCGATAGGCATTTCAGATATAGGTGTCGATAGGCATTTCAGATATAGGTGTCGATAGGCATTTCAGATATAGGTGCCGATAGGCATTTCAGATATAGTTGCCGATTGGCATTTTAAAAATAGGTGCCGATAGGCATTTCAGATATAGAAGCCGATAGGCATTTCAAAAATAGGTGCCGATAGGCATTCCAGATATGGTTGCCGATAGGCATTTCAAATATAGGTGCTGATAGGCATTTTAGATGTAGTTTCCGATAGGCATTTCAAAAATAGGTGTCGATAGGCATTTCAGATATAGGTGTCGATAGGCATTTCAGATATAGGTGTCGATAGGCATTTCAAATATAGGTGTCGATAGGCATTTCAGATATAGGTTTCGATAGGCATTTCAGATATAGGTGTCGATAGGCATTTCAGATATAGGTGTCGATAGGCATTTCAGATATAGGTGTCGATAGGCATTTCAGATATAGGTGTCGATAGGCATTTCAGATATAGGTGCCGATAGGCATTTCAGATATAGTTACCGATTGGCAATTCAAAAATAGGTGCCGATAGGCATTTCAGATATAGAAGCCGATAGGCATTTCAAATATAGGTGCCGATAGGCATTCCAGATATGGTTGCCGATAGGCATTTCAAATATAGGTGCTGATAGGCATTTCAGATGTAGTTTCCGATAGGCATTTCAAAAATAGGTGTCGATAGGCATTTCAGATATAGGTGTCGATAGGCATTTCAGATATAGGTGTCGATAGGCATTTCAGATATAGGTGTCGATAGGCATTTCAGAAATAGGTGTCGATAGGCATTTCAGATATAGGTGTCGATAGGCATTTCAGATATAGGTGTCGATAGGCATTTCAGATATAGGTGTCGATAGGCATTTCAGATATAGGTGCCGATAGGCATTTCAGATATAGTTGCCGATTGGCATTTTAAAAATAGGTGCCGATGGGCATTTCAGATACAGAAGCCGATAGGCATTTCAAATATAGGTGCCGATAGGCATTCCAGATATGGTTGCCGATAGGCATTTCAAATATAGGTGCTGATAGGCATTTCAGATGTAGTTTCCGATAGGCATTTCAAAAATAGGTGTCGATAGGCATTTCAGATATAGGTGTCGATAGGCATTTCAGATATAGGTGTCGATAGGCATTTCAGATATAGGTGTCGATAGGCATTTCAGATATAGGTGTCGATAGGCTTTTCAGATATAGGTGTCGATAGGCATTTCAGATATAGGTGTCGATAGGCATTTCAGATATAGGTGTCGATAGGCATTTCAGATATAGGTGCCGATAGGCATTTCAGATATAGTTGCCGATTGGCATTTTAAAAATAGGTGCCGATAGGCATTTCAGATATAGAAGCCGATAGGCATTTAAAATATAGGTGCCGATAGGCATTCCAGATATGGTTGCCGATAGGCATTTCAAATATAGGTGCTGATAGGCATTTCAGATGTAGTTTCCGATAGGCATTTCAAAAATAGGTGTCGATAGGCATTTCAGATATAGGTGTCGATAGGCATTTCAGATATAGGTGTCGATAGGCATTTCAGATATAGGTGTCGATAGGCATTTCAGATATAGGTGTCGATAGGCATTTCAGATATAGGTGTCGATAGGCATTTCAGATATAGGTGCCGATAGGCATTTCAGATATAGTTGCCGATTGGCATTTTAAAAATAGGTGCCGATAGCCATTTCAGATATAGAAGCCGATAGGCATTTCAAATATAGGTGCCGATAGGCATTCCAGATATGGTTGCCGATAGGCATTTCAAATATAGGTGCTGATAGGCATTTCAGATGTAGTTTCTGATAGGCATTTCAAAAATAGGTGTCGATAGGCATTTCAGATATAGGTGTCGATAGGCATTTCAGATATAGGTGTCGATAGGCATTTCAGATATAGGTGTCGATAGGCATTTCAGATACAGGTGTCGATAGGCATTTCAGATACAGGTGTCGATAGGCATTTCAGATATAGGTGTCGATAGGCATTTCAGATATAGGTGTCGATAGGCATTTCAGATATAGGTGCCGATAGGCATTTCAGATATAGTTGCCGATTGGCATTTTAAAAATAGGTGCCGATAGGCATTTCAGATATAGAAGCCGATAGGCATTTCAAATATAGGTGCCGATAGGCATTCCAGATATGGTTGCCGATAGGCATTTCAAATATAGATGCTGATAGGCATTTCAGATGTAGTTTCCGATAGGCGTTTCAAAAATAGGTGTCGATAGGCATTTCAGATATAGGTGTCGATAGGCATTTCAGATATAGGTGTCGATAGGCATTTCAGATATAGGTGTCGATAGGCATTTCAGATATAGGTGTCGATAGGCATTTCAGATATAGGTGTCGATAGGCATTTCAGATATAGGTGTCGATAGGCATTTCAGATATAGGTGTCGATAGGCTTTTCAGATATAGGTGTCGATAGGCATTTCAGATATAGGTGTCGATAGGCATTTCAGATATAGGTGTCGATAGGCATTTCAGATATAGGAGCCGATAGGCATTTCAGATATAGATGCCGATTGGCATTTTAAAAATAGGTGCCGATAGGCATTTCAGATATAGAAGCCGATAGGCATTTCAAATATAGGTGCCGATAGGCATTCCAGATATGGTTGCCGATAGGCATTTCAAATATAGGTGCTGATAGGCATTTCAGATGTAGTTTCCGATAGGCATTTCAAAAATAGGTGTCGATAGGCATTTCAGATATAGGTGTCGATAGGCATTTCAGATATAGGTGTCGATAGGCATTTCAGATATAGGTGTCGATAGGCATTTCAGATATAGGTGTCGATAGGCATTTCAGATATAGGTGTCGATAGGCATTTCAGATATAGGTGCCGATAGGCATTTCAGATATAGTTGCCGATTGGCATTTTAAAAATAGGTGCCGATAGGCATTTCAGATATAGAAGCCGATAGGCATTTCAAATATAGGTGCCGATAGGCATTCCAGATATGGTTGCCGATAGGCATTTCAAATATAGGTGCTGATAGGCATTTCAGATGTAGTTTCCAATAGGCATTTCAAAAATAGGTGTCGATAGGCATTTCAGATATAGGTGTCGATAGGCATTTCAGATATAGGTGTCGATAGGCATTTCAGATATAGGTGTCGATAGGCATTTCAGATATAGGTGTCAATAGGCATTTCAGATACAGGTGTCGATAGGCATTTCAGATATAGGTGTCGATAGGCATTTCAGATATAGGTGTCGATAGGCATTTCAGATATAGGTGTCGATAGGCATTTCAGATATAGGTGCCGATAGGCATTTCAGATATAGTTGCCGATTGGCATTTTAAAAATAGGTGCCGATAGGCATTTCAGATATAGAAGCCGATAGGCATTTCAAATATAGGTGCCGATAGGCATTCCAGATATGGTTGCCGATAGGCATTTCAAATATAGGTGCTGATAGGCATTTTAGATGTAGTTTCCGATAGGCATTTCAAAAATAGGTGTCGATAAGCATTTCAGATATAGGTGTCGATAGGCATTTCAGATATAGGTGTCGATAGGCATTTCAGATATAGGTGTCGATAGGCATTTCAGATATAGGTGTCGATAGGCATTTCAGATATAGGTGTCGATAGGCATTTTGGATATAGGTGTCGATAGGCATTTCAGATATAGGTGTCGATAGGCATTTCAGATATAGATGCCGATAGGCATTTCAGATATAGTTGCCGATTGGCATTTTAAAAATAGGTGCCGATAGGCATTTCAGATATAGAAGCCGATAGGCATTTCAAATATAGGTGCCGATAGGCATTCCAGATATGGTTGCCGATAGGCATTTCAAATACAGGTGCTGATAGGCATTTCAGATGTAGTTTCCGAAGGGCATTTCAAAAATAGGTGTCGATAGGCATTTCAGATATAGGTGTCGATAGGCATTTCAGATATAGGTGTCGATAGGCATTTCAGATATAGGTGTCGATAGGCATTTCAGATATAGGTGTCGATAGGCATTTCAGATATAGGTGTCGATAGGCATTTCAGATATAGGTGTCGATAGGCATTTCAGATATAGGTGTCGATAGGCATTTCAGATATAGGTGTCGATAGGCATTTCAGATATAGGTGCCGATAGGCATTTCAGATATAGTTGCCGATTGGCATTTTAAAAATAGGTGCCGATAGGCATTTCAGATATAGAAGCCGATAGGCATTTCAAATATAGGTGCCGATAGGCATTCCAGATATGGTTGCCGATAGGCATTTCAAATATAGGTGCTGATAGGCATTTCAGATGTAGTTTCCGATAGGCATTTCAAAAATAGGTGTCGATAGGCATTTCAGATATAGGTGTCGATAGGCATTTCAGATATAGGTGTCGATAGGCATTTCAGATATAGGTGTCGATAGGCATTTCAGATATAGGTGTCAATAGGCATTTCAGATATAGGTGTCGATAGGCATTTCAGATATAGGTGTCGATAGGCATTTCAGATATAGGTGTCGATAGGCATTTCAGATATAGGTGTCGATAGGCATTTCATTTATAGGTGCCGATAGGCATTTCAGATATAGTTGCCGATTGGCATTTTAAAAATAGGTGCCGATAGGCATTTCAGATATAGAAGCCGATAGGCATTTCAAATATAGGTGCCAATAGGCATTCCAGATATGGTTGCCGATAGGCATTTCAAATACAGGTGCTGATAGGCATTTCAGATGTAGTTTCCGATAGGCATTTCAAAAATAGGTGTCGATAGGCATTTCATTTATAGGTGTCGATAGGCATTTCATATATAGGTGTGGATAGGCATTTCAGATATAGGTGTCGATAGGCATTTCAGATATAGGTTTCGATAGGCATTTCAGATATAGGTGTCGATAGGCATTTCAGATATAGGTGTCGATAGGCATTTCAGATATAGGTGTCGATAGGCATTTCAGATATAGGTGCCGATAGGCATTTCAGATATAGTTGCCGATTGGCATTTTAAAAATAAGTGCCGATAGGCATTTCAGATATAGAAGCCGATAGGCATTTCAAAAATAGGTGCCGATAGGCATTCCAGATATGGTTGCTGATAGGCATTTCAAATATAGGTGCTGATAGGCATTTTAGATGTAGTTTCCGATAGGCATTTCAAAAATAGGTGTCGATAGGCATTTCAGATATAGGTGTCGATAGGCATTTCAGATATAGGTGTCGATAGGCATTTCAAATATAGGTGTCGATAGGCATTTCAGATATAGGTTTCGATAGGCATTTCAGATATAGGTGTCGATAGGCATTTCAGATATAGGTGTCGATAGGCATTTCAGATATAGGTGTCGATAGGCATTTCAGATATAGGTGTCGATAGGCATTTCAGATATAGGTGCCGATAGGCATTTCAGATATAGTTACCGATTGGCAATTCAAAAATAGGTGCCGATAGGCATTTCAGATATAGAAGCCGATAGGCATTTCAAATATAGGTGCCGATAGGCATTCCAGATATGGTTGCCGATAGGCATTTCAAATATAGGTGCTGATAGGCATTTCAGATGTAGTTTCCGATAGGCATTTCAAAAATAGGTGTCGATAGGCATTTCAGATATAGGTGTCGATAGGCATTTCAGATATAGGTGTCGATAGGCATTTCAGATATAGGTGTCGATAGGCATTTCAGAAATAGGTGTCGATAGGCATTTCAGATATAGGTGTCGATAGGCATTTCAGATATAGGTGTCGATAGGCATTTCAGATATAGGTGTCGATAGGCATTTCAGATATAGGTGCCGATAGGCATTTCAGATATAGTTGCCGATTGGCATTTTAAAAATAGGTGCCGATGGGCATTTCAGATATAGAAGCCGATAGGCATTTCAAATATAGGTGCCGATAGGCATTCCAGATATGGTTGCCGATAGGCATTTCAAATATAGGTGCTGATAGGCATTTCAGATGTAGTTTCCGATAGGCATTTCAAAAATAGGTGTCGATAGGCATTTCAGATATAGGTGTCGATAGGCATTTCAGATATAGGTGTCGATAGGCATTTCAGATATAGGTGTCGATAGGCATTTCAGATATAGGTGTCGATAGGCTTTTCAGATATAGGTGTCGATAGGCATTTCAGATATAGGTGTCGATAGGCATTTCAGATATAGGTGTCGATAGGCATTTCAGATATAGGTGTCGATAGGCATTTCAGATATAGGTGTCGATAGGCATTTCAGATATAGGTGCCGATAGGCATTTCAGATATAGTTGCCGATTGGCATTTTAAAAATAGGTGCCGATAGGCATTTCAGATATAGAAGCCGATAGGCATTTCAAATATAGGTGCCGATAGGCATTCCAGATATGGTTGCCGATAGGCATTTCAAATATAGGTGCTGATAGGCATTTCAGATGTAGTTTCCGATAGGCATTTCAAAAATAGGTGTCGATAGGCATTTCAGATATAGGTGTCGATAGGCATTTCAGATATAGGTGTCGATAGGCATTTCAGATATAGGTGTCGATAGGCATTTCAGATATAGGTGTCGATAGGCATTTCAGATATAGGTGTCGATAGGCATTTCAGATATAGGTGCCGATAGGCATTTCAGATATAGTTGCCGATTGGCATTTTAAAAATAGGTGCCGATAGGCATTTCAGATATAGAAGCCGATAGGCATTTCAAATATAGGTGCCGATAGGCATTCCAGATATGGTTGCCGATAGGCATTTCAAATATAGGTGCTGATAGGCATTTCAGATGTAGTTTCTGATAGGCATTTCAAAAATAGGTGTCGATAGGCATTTCAGATATAGGTGTCGATAGGCATTTCAGATATAGGTGTCGATAGGCATTTCAGATATAGGTGTCGATAGGCATTTCAGATACAGGTGTCGATAGGCATTTCAAATATAGGTGTCGATAGGCATTTCAGATATAGGTGTCGATAGGCATTTCAGATATAGGTGTCGATAGGCATTTCAGATATAGGTGCCGATAGGCATTTCAGATATAGTTGCCGATTGGCATTTTAAAAATAGGTGCCGATAGGCATTTCAGATATAGAAGCCGATAGGCATTTCAAATATAGGTGCCGATAGGCATTCCAGATATGGTTGCCGATAGGCATTTCAAATATAGGTGCTGATAGGCATTTCAGATGTAGTTTCCGATAGGCGTTTCAAAAATAGGTGTCGATAGGCATTTCAGATATAGGTGTCGATAGGCATTTCAGATATAGGTGTCGATAGGCATTTCAGATATAGGTGTCGATAGGCATTTCAGATATAGGTGTCGATAGGCATTTCAGATATAGGTGTCGATAGGCATTTCAGATATAGGTGTCGATAGGCATTTCAGATATAGGTGTCGATAGGCATTTCAGATATAGGTGCCGATAGGCATTTCAGATATAGTTGCCGATTGGCATTTTAAAAATAGGTGCCGATAGGCATTTCAGATATAGAAGCCGATAGGCATTTCAAATATAGGTACCGATAGGCATTCCAGATATGGTTGCCGATAGGCATTTCAAATACAGGTGCTGATAGGCATTTCAGATGTAGTTTCCGATAGGCATTTCGAAAATAGGTGTCGATAGGCATTTCAGATATAGGTGTCGATAGGCATTTCAGATATAGGTGTCGATAGGCATTTCAGATATAGGTGTCGATAGGCATTTCAGATATAGGTGTCGATAGGCATTTCAGATATAGGTGTCGATAGGCATTTCAGATATAGGTGTCGATAGGCATTTCAGATATAGGTGTCGATAGGCATTTCAGATATAGGTGCCGATAGGCATTTCAGATATAGTTGCCGATTGGCATTTTAAAAATAGGTGCCGATAGGCATTTCAGATATAGAAGCCGATAGGCATTTCAAATATAGGTGCCGATAGGCATTCCAGATATGGTTGCCGATAGGCATTTCAAATATAGGTGCTGATAGGCATTTCAGATGTAGTTTCCGATAGGCATTTCAAAAATAGGTGTCGATAGGCATTTCAGATATAGGTGTCGATAGGCATTTCAGATATAGGTGTCGATAGGCATTTCAGATATAGGTGTCGATAGGCATTTCAGATATAGGTGTCGATAGGCATTTCAGATATAGGTGTCGATAGGCATTTCAGATATAGGTGTCGATAGGCATTTCAGATATAAGTGTCGATAGGCATTTCAGATATAGGTGCCGATAGGCATTTCAGATATAGTTGCCGATTGGCATTTAAAAAATAGGTGCCGATAGGCATTTCAGATATAGAAGCCGATAGGCATTTCAAATATAGGTGCCGATAGGCATTCCAGATATGGTTGCCGATAGGCATTTCAAATATAGGTGCTGATAGGCATTTCAGATGTAGTTTCCGATAGGCATTTCAAAAATAGGTGTCGATAGGCATTTCAGATATAGGTGTCGATAGGCATTTCAGATATAGGTGTCGATAGGCATTTCAGATATAGGTGTCGATAGGCATTTCAGATATAGGTGTCGATAGGCATTTCAGATATAGGTGTCGATAGGCATTTCAGATATAGGTGTCGATAGGCATTTCAGATATAGGTGTCGATAGGCATTTCAGATATAGGTGTCGATAGGCATTTCAGATATAGGTGCCGATAGGCATTTCAGATACAGTGGCCGATTGGCATTTTAAAAATAGGTGCCGATAGGCATTTCAGATATAGAAGCCGATAGGCATTTCAAATATAGGTGCCGATAGGCATTCCAGATATGGTTGCCGATAGGCATTTCAAATATAGGTGCTGATAGGCATTTCAGATGTAGTTTTCAAAAATAGGTGTCGATAGGCATTTCAGATATAGGTGTCGATAGGCATTTCAGATATAGGTGTCGATAGGCATTTCAGATATAGGTGTCGATAGGCATTTCAGATATAGGTGTCGATAGGCATTTCAGATATAGGTGTCGATAGGCATTTCAGATATATGTGTCGATAGGCATTTCAGATATAGGTGTCGATAGGCATTTCAGATATAGGTGTCGATAGGCATTTCAGATAAAGGTACCGATAGGCATTTCAGATATAGTTACCGATTGGCATTTTAAAAATAGGTGCCGATAGGCATTTCAGATATAGAAGCCGATAGGCATTTCAAATATAGGTGCCGATAGGCATTCCAGATATGGTTGCCGATAGGCATTTCAAATATAGGTGCTGATAGGCATTTCAGATGTAGTTTCCGATAGGCATTTCAAAAATAGGTGTCGATAGGCATTTCAGATATAGGTGTCGATAGGCATTTCATATATAGGTGTCGATAGGCATTTCAGATATAGGTGTCGATAGGCATTTCAGATATAGGTGTCGATAGGCATTTCAGATATAGGTGTCGATAGGCATTTCAGATATAGTTGCCGATTGGCATTTTAAAAATAGGTGCCGATAGGCATTTCAGATATAGAAGCCGATAGGCATTTCAAATATAGGTGCCGATAGGCATTCCAGATATGGTTGCCGATAGGCATTTCAAATATAGGTGCTGATAGGCATTTCAGATGTAGTTTCCGATAAGCATTTCAAAAATAGGTGTCGATAGGCATTTTAGATATAGGTGTCGATAGGCATTTCAGATATAGGTGTCGATAGGCATTTCAGATATAGGTGTCGATAGGCATTTCAGATATAGGTGTCGATAGGCATTTCAGATATAGGTGTCCATAGGCATTTCAGATATAGGTGTCGATAGGCATTTCAGATATAGGTGTCGATAGGCATTTCAGATATAGGTGCCGATAGGCATTTCAGATATAGTTGCCGATTGGCATTTTAAAAATAGGTGCCGATAGGCATTTCAGATATAGAAGCCGATAGGCATTTCAAATATAGGTGCCGATAGGCATTCCAGATATGGTTGCCGATAGGCATTTCAGATGTAGTTTCCGATAGGCATTTCAAAAATAGGTGTCGATAGGCATTTCAGATATAGGTGTCGATAGGCATTTCAGATATAGGTGTCGATAGGCATTTCAGATATAGGTGTCGATAGGCATTTCAGATATAGGTGTCGATAGGCATTTCAGATATAATTGTCGATAGGCATTTCAGATATAGGTGTCGATAGGCATTTCAGATATAGGTGTCGATAGGCATTTCAGATATAGGTGTCGATAGGCATTTCAGATATAGGTGCCGATAGGCATTTCAGATATAGTTGCCGATTGGCATTTTAAAAATAGGTGCCGATAGGCATTTCAGATATAGAAGCCGATAGGCATTTCAAATATAGGTGCCGATAGGCATTCCAGATATGGTTGCCGATAGGCATTTCAAATATAGGTGCTGATAGGCATTTCAGATGTAGTTTCCGATAGGCATTTCAAAAATAGGTGTCGATAGGCATTTCAGATATAGGTGTCGATAGGCATTTCAGATATAGGTGTCGATAGGCATTTCAGATATAGGTGTCGATAGGCATTTCAGATATAGGTGTCGATAGGCATTTCAGATATAGGTGTCGATAGGCATTTCAGATATAGGTGTCGATAGGTATTTCAGATATAGGTGTCGATGGGCATTTCAGATATAGGTGTCGATAGGCATTTCAGATATAGGTGCCGATAGGCATTTCAGATATAGTTGCCGATTGGCATTTTAAAAATAGGTGCCGATAGGCATTTCAGATATAGAAGCCGATAGGCATTTTAAATATAGGTGCCGATAGGCATTCCAGATATGGTTGCCGATAGGCATTTCAAATATAGGTGCTGATAGGCATTTCAGATGTAGTTTCCGATAGGCATTTCAAAAATAGGTGTCGATAGGCATTTCAGATATAGGTGTCGATAGGCATTTCAGATATAGGTGTCGATAGGCATTTCAGATATAGGTGTCGATAGGCATTTCAGATATAGGTGTCGATAGGCATTTCAGATATAGGTGTCGATAGGCATTTCAGATATAGGTGCCGATAGGCATTTTAGATATAGTTGCCGATTGGCATTTTAAAAATAGGTGCCGATAGGCATTTCAGATATAGAAGCCGATAGGCATTTCAAATATAGGTGCCGATAGGCATTCCAGATATGGTTGCCGATAGGCATTTCAAATATAGGTGCTGATAGGCATTTCAGGTAGTTTCCGATAGGCTTTTCAAAAATAGGTGTCGATAGGCATTTCAGATATAGGTGTCGATAGGCATTTCAGATATAGGTGTCGATAGGCATTTCAGATATAGGTGTCGATAGGCATTTCAGATATAGGTGTCGATAGGCATTTCAGATATAGGTGTCGATAGGCATTTCAGATATAGGTGTCGATAGGCATTTCAGATATAGGTGTCGATAGGCATTTCAGATATAGGTGTCGATAGGCATTTTAGATATAGGTGCCGATAGGCATTTCAGATATAGTTGCCGATTGGCATTTTAAAAATAGGTGCCGATAGGCATTTCAGATATAGAAGCCGATAGGCATTTCAAATATAGGTGCCGATAGGCATTCCAGATGTGGTTGCCGATAGGCATTTCAAATATAGGTGCTGATAGGCATTTCAGATGTAGTTTCCGATAGGCATTTCAAAAATTGGTGTCGATAGGCATTTCAGATATAGGTGTCGATAGGCATTTCAGATATAGGTGTCGAAAGGCATTTCACATATAGGTGTCGATAGGCATTTCAGATATAGGTGTCGATAGGCATTTCAGATATAGGTGTCAATAGGCATTTCAGATATAGTTGCCGATTGGCATTTTAAAAATAGGTGCCGATAGGCATTTCAGATATAGAAGCCGATAGGCATTTCAAATATAGGTGCCGATAGGCAATCCAGATATGGTTGCCGATAGGCATTTCAGATATAGGTGTCGATAGGCATTTCAGATATAGGTGTCGATAGGCATTTCAGATATAGGTGTCGATAGGCATTTCAGATATAGGTGTCGATAGGTATTTCAGATATAGGTGTCGATAGGCATTTCAGATATAGGTGTCGATAGGCATTTCAGATATAGGTGCCGATAGGCATTTCAGATATAGTTGCCGATTGGCATTTTAAAAATAGGTGCCGATAGGCATTTCAGATATAGAAGCCGATAGGCATTTCAAATATAGGTGCCGATAGGCATTCCAGATATGGTTGCCGATAGGCATTTCAAATATAGGTGCTGATAGGCATTTCTGATGTAGTTTCCGATAGGCATTTCAAAAATAGGTGTCGATAGGCATTTCAGATATAGGTGTCGATAGGCATTTCAGATATAGGTGTCGATAGGCATTTCAGATATAGGTGTCGATAGGCATTTCAGATATAGGTGTCGATAGGCATTTCAGATATAGGTGTCGATAGGCATTTCAGATATAGGTGCCGATAGGCATTTTAGATATAGTTGCCGATTGGCATTTTAAAAATAGGTGCCGATAGGCATTTCAGATATAGAAGCCGATAGGCATTTCAAATATAGGTGCCGATAGGCATTCCAGATATGGTTGCCGATAGGCATTTCAAATATAGGTGCTGATAGGCATTTCAGGTAGTTTCCGATAGGCTTTTCAAAAATAGGTGTCGATAGGCATTTCAGATATAGGTGTCGATAAGCATTTCAGATATAGGTGTCGATAGGCATTTCAGATATAGGTGTCGATAGGCATTTCAGATATAGGTGTCGATAGGCATTTCAGATATAGGTGTCGATAGGCATTTCAGATATAGGTGTCGATAGGCATTTCAGATATAGGTGTCGATAGGCATTTCAGATATAGGTGTCGATAGGCATTTTAGATATAGGTGCCGATAGGCATTTCAGATATAGTTGCCGATTGGCATTTTAAAAATAGGTGCCGATAGGCATTTCAGATATAGAAGCCGATAGGCATTTCAAATATAGGTGCCGATAGGCATTCCAGATGTGGTTGCCGATAGGCATTTCAAATATAGGTGCTGATAGGCATTTCAGATGTAGTTTCCGATAGGCATTTCAAAAATTGGTGTCGATAGGCATTTCAGATATAGGTGTCGATAGGCATTTCAGATATAGGTGTCGAAAGGCATTTCACATATAGGTGTCGATAGGCATTTCAGATATAGGTGTCGATAGGCATTTCAGATATAGGTGTCAATAGGCATTTCAGATATAGTTGCCGATTGGCATTTTAAAAATAGGTGCCGATAGGCATTTCAGATATAGAAGCCGATAGGCATTTCAAATATAGGTGCCGATAGGCAATCCAGATATGGTTGCCGATAGGCATTTCAAATATAGGTGCTGATAGGCATTTCAGATGTAGTTTCCGATAGGCATTTCAAAAATAGGTGTCGATAGGCATTTCAGATATAGGTGTCGATAGGCATTTCAGATATAGGTGTCGATAGGCATTTCAGATATAGGTGTCGATAGGCATTTCAGATATAGGTGTCGATAGGCATTTCAGATATAGGTGTCGATAGGCATTTCAGATATAGGTGTCGATAGGCATTTCAGATATAGGTGTCGATAGGCATTTCAGATATAGGTGCCGATAGGCATTTCAGATATAGTTGCCGATTGGCATTTTAAAAATAGGTGCCGATAGGCATTTCAGATATAGAAGCCGATAGGCATTTCAAATATAGGTGCCGATAGGCATTCCAGATATGGTTGCCGATAGGCATTTCAAATATAGGTGCTGATAGGCATTTCAGATGTAGTTTCCGATAGGCATTTCAAAAATAGGTGTCGATTGGCATTTCAGATATAGGTGTCGATAGGCATTTCAGATATAGGTGTCGATAGGCATTTCAGATATAGGTGCCGATAGGCATTTCAGATATAGTTGCCGATTGGCATTTTAAAAATAGGTGCCGATAGGCATTTCAGATATAGAAGCCGATAGGCATTTCAAATATAAGTGCCGATAGGCATTCCAGATATGGTTGCCGATAGGCATTTCAAATATAGGTGCTGATAGGCATTTCAGATGTAGTTTCCGATAGGCATTTCAAAAATAGGTGTCGATAGGCATTTCAGATATAGGTGTCGATAGGCATTTCAGATATAGGTGTCGATAGGCATTTCAGATATAGGTGTCGATAGGCATTTCAGATATAGGTGTCGATAGGCATTTCAGATATAGGTGTCGATAGGCATTTCAGATATAGGTGTCGATAGGCATTTCAGATATAGGTGTCGATAGGCATTTCAGATATAGGTGCCGATAGGCATTTCAGATATAGTTGCCGATTGGCATTTTAAAAATAGGTGCCGATAGGCATTTCAGATATAGAAGCCGATAGGCATTTCAAATATAGGTACCGATAGGCATTCCAGATATGGTTGCCGATAGGCATTTCAAATACAGGTGCTGATAGGCATTTCAGATGTAGTTTCCGATAGGCATTTCAAAAATAGGTGTCGATAGGCATTTCAGATATAGGTGTCGATAGGCATTTCAGATATAGGTGTCGATAGGCATTTCAGATATAGGTGTCGATAGGCATTTCAGATATAGGTGTCGATAGGCATTTCAGAAATAGGTGTCGATAGGCATTTCAGATATAGGTGTCGATAGGCATTTCAGATATAGGTGTCGATAGGCATTTCAGATATAGGTGCCGATAGGCATTTCAGATATAGGTGTCGATAGGCATTTCAGATATAGGTGTCGATAGGCATTTCAGATATAAGTGTCGATAGGCATTTCAGATATAGGTGCCGATAGGCATTTCAGATATAGTTGCCGATTGGCAATTAAAAAATAGGTGCCGATAGGCATTTCAGATGTAGTTTCCGATAGGCATTTCAAAAATAGGTGTCGATAGGCATTTCAGATATAGGTGTCGATAGGCATTTCAGATATAGATGTCGATAGGCATTTCAGATATAGGTGTCGATAGGCATTTCAGATATAGGTGTCGATAGGCATTTCAGATATAGGTGTCGATAGGCATTTCAGATATAGGTGTCGATAGGCATTTCAGATATAGGTGTCGATAGGCATTTCAGATATAGGTGTCGATAGGCATTTCAGATATAGGTGTCGATAGGCATTTCAGATATAGGTGTCGATAGGCATTTCAGATATAGGTGTCGATAGGCATTTCGGATATAGGTGTCGATAGGCATTTCAGATATAGGTGTCGATAGGCATTTCAGATAAAGGTGCCGATAGGCATTTCAGATATAGTTACCGATTGGCATTTTAAAAATAGGTGCCGATAGGCATTTCAGATATAGAAGCCGATAGGCATTTCAAATATAGGTGCCGATAGGCATTCCAGATATGGTTGCCGATAGGCATTTCAAATATAGGTGCTGATAGGCATTTCAGATGTAGTTTCCGATAGGCATTTCAAAAATAGGTGTCGATAGGCATTTCAGATATAGGTGTCGATAGGCATTTCATATATAGGTGTCGATAGGCATTTCAGATATAGGTGTCGATAGGCATTTCAGATATAGGTGTCGATAGGCATTTCAGATATAGGTGTCGATAGGCATTTCAGATATAGTTGCCGATTGGCATTTTAAAAATAGGTGCCGATAGGCATTTCAGATATAGAAGCCGATAGGCATTTCAAATATAGGTGCCGATAGGCATTCCAGATATGGTTGCCGATAGGCATTTCAAATATAGGTGCTGATAGGCATTTCAGATGTAGTTTCCGATAAGCATTTCAAAAATAGGTGTCGATAGGCATTTTAGATATAGGTGTCGATAGGCATTTCAGATATAGGTGTCGATAGGCATTTCAGATATAGGTGTCGATAGGCATTTCAGATATAGGTGTCGATAGGCATTTCAGATATAGGTGTCCATAGGCATTTCAGATATAGGTGTCGATAGGCATTTCAGATATAGGTGTCGATAGGCATTTCAGATATAGGTGCCGATAGGCATTTCAGATATAGTTGCCGATTGGCATTTTAAAAATAGGTGCCGATAGGCATTTCAGATATAGAAGCCGATAGGCATTTCAAATATAGGTGCCGATAGGCATTCCAGATATGGTTGCCGATAGGCATTTCAGATGTAGTTTCCGATAGGCATTTCAAAAATAGGTGTCGATAGGCATTTCAGATATAGGTGTCGATAGGCATTTCAGATATAGGTGTCGATAGGCATTTCAGATATAGGTGTCGATAGGCATTTCAGATATAGGTGTCGATAGGCATTTCAGATATAATTGTCGATAGGCATTTCAGATATAGGTGTCGATAGGCATTTCAGATATAGGTGTCGATAGGCATTTCAGATATAGGTGTCGATAGGCATTTCAGATATAGGTGCCGATAGGCATTTCAGATATAGTTGCCGATTGGCATTTTAAAAATAGGTGCCGATAGGCATTTCAGATATAGAAGCCGATAGGCATTTCAAATATAGGTGCCGATAGGCATTCCAGATATGGTTGCCGATAGGCATTTCAAATATAGGTGCTGATAGGCATTTCAGATGTAGTTTCCGATAGGCATTTCAAAAATAGGTGTCGATAGGCATTTCAGATATAGGTGTCGATAGGCATTTCAGATATAGGTGTCGATAGGCATTTCAGATATAGGTGTCGATAGGCATTTCAGATATAGGTGTCGATAGGCATTTCAGATATAGGTGTCGATAGGCATTTCAGATATAGGTGTCGATAGGTATTTCAGATATAGGTGTCGATAGGCATTTCAGATATAGGTGTCGATAGGCATTTCAGATATAGGTGCCGATAGGCATTTCAGATATAGTTGCCGATTGGCATTTTAAAAATAGGTGCCGATAGGCATTTCAGATATAGAAGCCGATAGGCATTTCAAATATAGGTGCCGATAGGCATTCCAGATATGGTTGCCGATAGGCATTTCAAATATAGGTGCTGATAGGCATTTCAGATGTAGTTTCCGATAGGCATTTCAAAAATAGGTGTCGATAGGCATTTCAGATATAGGTGTCGATAGGCATTTCAGATATAGGTGTCGATAGGCATTTCAGATATAGGTGTCGATAGGCATTTCAGATATAGGTGTCGATAGGCATTTCAGATATAGGTGTCGATAGGTATTTCAGATATAGGTGCCGATAGGCATTTTAGATATAGTTGCCGATTGGCATTTTAAAAATAGGTGCCGATAGGCATTTCAGATATAGAAGCCGATAGGCATTTCAAATATAGGTGCCGATAGGCATTCCAGATATGGTTGCCGATAGGCATTTCAAATATAGGTGCTGATAGGCATTTCAGGTAGTTTCCGATAGGCTTTTCAAAAATAGGTGTCGATAGGCATTTCAGATATAGGTGTCGATAGGCATTTCAGATATAGGTGTCGATAGGCATTTCAGATATAGGTGTCGATAGGCATTTCAGATATAGGTGTCGATAGGCATTTCAGATATAGGTGTCGATAGGCATTTCAGATATAGGTGTCGATAGGCATTTCAGATATAGGTGTCGATAGGCATTTCAGATATAGGTGTCGATAGGCATTTCAGATATAGGTGCCGATAGGCATTTCAGATATAGTTGCCGATTGGCATTTTAAAAATAGGTGCCGATAGGCATTTCAGATATAGAAGCCGATAGGCATTTCAAATATAGGTGCCGATAGGCATTCCAGATGTGGTTGCCGATAGGCATTTCAAATATAGGTGCTGATAGGCATTTCAGATGTAATTTCCGATAGGCATTTCAAAAATAGGTGTCGATAGGCATTTCAGATATAGGTGTCGATAGGCATTTCAGATATAGGTGTCGAAAGGCATTTCACATATAGGTGTCGATAGGCATTTCAGATATAGGTGTCGATAGGCATTTCAGATATAGGTGTCAATAGGCATTTCAGATATAGTTGCCGATTGGCATTTTAAAAATAGGTGCCGATAGGCATTTCAGATATAGAAGCCGATAGGCATTTCAAATATAGGTGCCGATAGGCAATCCAGATATGGTTGCCGATAGGCATTTCAAATATAGGTGCTGATAGGCATTTCAGATGTAGTTTCCGATAGGCATTTCAAAAATAGGTGTCGATAGGCATTTCAGATATAGGTGTCGATAGGCATTTCAGATATAGGTGTCGATAGGCATTTCAGATATAGGTGTCGATAGGCATTTCAGATATAGGTGTCGATAGGCATTTCAGATATAGGTGTCGATAGGCATTTCAGATATAGGTGTCGATAGGCATTTCAGATATAGGTGTCGATAGGCATTTCAGATATAGGTGCCGATAGGCATTTCAGATATAGTTGCCGATTGGCATTTTAAAAATAGGTGCCGATAGGCATTTCAGATATAGAAGCCGATAGGCATTTCAAATATAGGTGCCGATAGGCATTCCAGATATGGTTGCCGATAGGCATTTCAAATATAGGTGCTGATAGGCATTTCAGATGTAGTTTCCGATAGGCATTTCAAAAATAGGTGTCGATTGGCATTTCAGATATAGGTGTCGATAGGCATTTCAGATATAGGTGTCTAAAGGCATTTCAGATATAGGTGTCGATAGGCATTTCAGATATAGATGTCGATAGGCATTTCAGATATAGGTGTCGATAGGCATTTCAGATATAGGTGTCGATAGGCATTTCAGATATAGGTGTCGATAGGCATTTCAGATATAGGTGCCGATAGGCATTTCAGATATAGTTGCCGATTGGCATTTTAAAAATAGGTGCCGATAGGCATTTCAGATATAGAAGCCGATAGGCATTTCAAATATAGGTGCCGATAGGCATTCCAGATATGGTTGCCGATAGGCATTTCAAATATAGGTGCTGATAGGCATTTCAGATGTAGTTTCCGATAGGCATTTCAAAAATAGGTGTCGATAGGCATTTCAGATATAGGTGTCGATAGGCATTTCAGACATAGGTGTCGATAGGCATTTCAGATATAGGTGACGATAGGCATTTCAGATATAGGTGTCGATAGGCATTTCAGATATAGGTGTCGATAGGCATTTCAGATATAGGTGTCGATAGGCATTTCAGATATAGGTGTCGATAGGCATTTCAGATATAAGTGTCGATAGGCATTTCAGATAAAGGTGCCGATAGGCATTTCAGATATAGTTACCTATTGGCATTTTAAAAATAGGTGCCGATAGGCATTTCAGATATAGAAGCCGATAGGCATTTCAAATATAGGTGCCGATAGGCATTCCAGATATGGTTGCCGATAGGCATTTCAAATATAGGTGCTGATAGGCATTTCAGATGTAGTTTCCGATAGGCATTTCAAAAATAGGTGTCGATAGGCATTTCAGATATAGGTGTCGATAGGCATTTCAGATATAGGTGCCGATAGGCATTTTAGATATAGTTGCCGATTGGCATTTTAAAAATAGGTGCCGATAGGCATTTCAGATATAGAAGCCGATAGGCATTTCAAATATAGGTGCCGATAGGCATTCCAGATATGGTTGCCGATAGGCATTTCAAATATAGGTGCTGATAGGCATTTTAGATGTAGTTTCCGATAGGCATTTCAAAAATAGGTGTCGATAGGCATTTCAGATATAGGTGTCGATAGGCATTTCAGATATAGGTGTCGATAGGCATTTCAGATATAGGTGTCGATAGGCATTTCAGATATAGGTGTCGATAGGCATTTCAGATATAGGTGTCGATAGGCATTTCAGATATAGGTGTCGATAGGCATTTCAGATATAGGTGTCGATAGGCATTTCAGATATAGGTGTCGATAGGCATTTCAGATATAGGTGTCGATAGGCATTTCAGATATAGGTGTCGATAGGCATTTCAGATATAGGTGTCGATAGGCATTTTAGATATAGGTGCCGATAGGCATTTCAGATATAGTTGCCGATTGGCATTTTAAAAATAGGTGCCGATAGGCATTTCAGATATAGGAGCCGATAGGCATTTCAAATATAGGTGCCGATAGGCATTCCAGATGTGGTTGCCGATAGGCATTTCAAATATAGGTGCTGATAGGCATTTCAGATGTAGTTTCCGATAGGCATTTCAAAAATTGGTGTCGATAGGCATTTCAGATATAGGTGTCGATAGGCATTTCAGATATAGGTGTCGAAAGGCATTTCACATATAGGTGTCGATAGGCATTTCAGATATAGGTGTCGATAGGCATTTCAGATATAGGTGTCAATAGGCATTTCAGATATAGTTGCCGATTGGCATTTTAAAAATAGGTGCCGATAGGCATTTCAGATATAGAAGCCGATAGGCATTTCAAATATAGGTGCCGATAGGCAATCCAGATATGGTTGCCGATAGGCATTTAAAATATAGGTGCTGATAGGCATTTCAGATGTAGTTTCCGATAGGCATTTCAAAAATAGGTGTCGATAGGCATTTCAGATATAGGTGTCGATAGGCATTTCAGATATAGGTGTCGATAGGCATTTCAGATATAGGTGTCGATAGGCATTTCAGATATAGGTGTCGATAGGCATTTCAGATATAGGTGTCGATAGGCATTTCAGATATAGGTGTCGATAGGCATTTCAGATATAGGTGTCGATAGGCATTTCAGATATAGGTGCCGATAGGCATTTCAGATATAGTTGCCGATTGGCATTTTAAAAATAGGTGCCGATAGGCATTTCAGATATAGAAGCCGATAGGCATTTCAAATATAGGTGCCGATAGGCATTCCAGATATGGTTGCCGATAGGCATTTCAAATATAGGTGCTGATAGGCATTTCAGATGTAGTTTCCGATAGGCATTTCAAAAATAGGTGTCGATTGGCATTTCAGATATAGGTGTCGATAGGCATTTCAGATATAGGTGTCGATAGGCATTTCAGATATAGGTGCCGATAGGCATTTCAGATATAGTTGCCGATTGGCATTTTAAAAATAGGTGCCGATAGGCATTTCAGATATAGAAGCCGATAGGCATTTCAAATATAGGTGCCGATAGGCATTCCAGATATGGTTGCCGATAGGCATTTCAAATATAGGTGCTGATAGGCATTTCAGATGTAGTTTCCGATAGGCATTTCAAAAATAGGTGTCGATAGGCATTTCAGATATAGGTGTCGATAGGCATTTCAGATATAGGTGTCGATAGGCATTTCAGATATAGGTGTCGATAGGCATTTCAGATATAGGTGTCGATAGGCATTTCAGATATAGGTGTCGATAGGCATTTCAGATATAGGTGTCGATAGGCATTTCAGATATAGGTGTCGATAGGCATTTCAGATATAGGTGCCGATAGGCATTTCAGATATAGTTGCCGATTGGCATTTTAAAAATAGGTGCCGATAGGCATTTCAGATATAGAAGCCGATAGGCATTTCAAATATAGGTACCGATAGGCATTCCAGATATGGTTGCCGATAGGCATTTTAAATACAGGTGCTGATAGGCATTTCAGATGTAGTTTCCGATAGGCATTTCAAAAATAGGTGTCGATAGGCATTTCAGATATAGGTGTCGATAGGCATTTCAGATATAGGTGTCGATAGGCATTTCAGATATAGGTGTCGATAGGCATTTCAGATATAGGTGTCGATAGGCATTTCAGAAATAGGTGTCGATAGGCATTTCAGATATAGGTGTCGATAGGCATTTCAGATATAGGTGTCGATAGGCATTTCAGATATAGGTGCCGATAGGCATTTCAGATATAGTTGCCGATTGGCATTTTAAAAATAGGTGCCGATAGGCATTTCAGATATAGAAGCCGATAGGCATTTCAAATATAGGTGCCGATAGGCATTCCAGATATGGTTGCCGATAGGCATTTCAAATATAGGTGCTGATAGGCATTTCAGATGTAGTTTCCGATAGGCATTTCAAAAATAGGTGTCGATAGGCATTTCAGATATAGGTGTCGATAGGCATTTCAGATATAGGTGTCGATAGGCATTTCAGATATAGGTGTCGATAGGCATTTCAGATATAGGTGTCGATAGGCATTTCAGATATAGGTGTCGATAGGCATTTCAGATATAGGTGTCGATAGGCATTTCAGATATAAGTGTCGATAGGCATTTCAGATATAGGTGCCGATAGGCATTTCAGATATAGTTGCCGATTGGCAATTAAAAAATAGGTGCCGATAGGCATTTCAGATATAGAAGCCGATAGGCATTTCAAATATAGGTGCCGATAGGCATTCCAGATATGGTTGCCGATAGGCATTTCAAATATAGGTGCTGATAGGCATTTCAGATGTAGTTTCCGATAGGCATTTCAAAAATAGGTGTCGATAGGCATTTCAGATATAGGTGTCGATAGGCATTTCAGATATAGATGTCGATAGGCATTTCAGATATAGGTGTCGATAGGCATTTCAGATATAGGTGTCGATAGGCATTTCAGATATAGGTGTCGATAGGCATTTCAGATATAGGTGTCGATAGGCATTTCAGATATAGGTGTCGATAGGCATTTCAGATATAGGTGTCGATAGGCATTTCAGATATAGGTGTCGATAGGCATTTCAGATATAGGTGTCGATAGGCATTTCAGATATAGGTGTCGATAGGCATTTCAGATATAGGTGTCGATAGGCATTTCAGATAAAGGTGCCGATAGGCATTTCAGATATAGTTACCGATTGGCATTTTAAAAATAGGTGCCGATAGGCATTTCAGATATAGAAGCCGATAGGCATTTCAAATATAGGTGCCGATAGGCATTCCAGATATGGTTGCCGATAGGCATTTCAAATATAGGTGCTGATAGGCATTTCAGATGTAGTTTCCGATAGGCATTTCAAAAATAGGTGTCGATAGGCATTTCAGATATAGGTGTCGATAGGCATTTCATATATAGGTGTCGATAGGCATTTCAGATATAGGTGTCGATAGGCATTTCAGATATAGGTGTCGATAGGCATTTCAGATATAGGTGTCGATAGGCATTTCAGATATAGTTGCCGATTGGCATTTTAAAAATAGGTGCCGATAGGCATTTCAGATATAGAAGCCGATAGGCATTTCAAATATAGGTGCCGATAGGCATTCCAGATATGGTTGCCGATAGGCATTTCAAATATAGGTGCTGATAGGCATTTCGGATGTAGTTTCCGATAAGCATTTCAAAAATAGGTGTCGATAGGCATTTTAGATATAGGTGTCGATAGGCATTTCAGATATAGGTGTCGATAGGCATTTCAGATATAGGTGTCGATAGGCATTTCAGATATAGGTGTCGATAGGCATTTCAGATATAGGTGTCCATAGGCATTTCAGATATAGGTGTCGATAGGCATTTCAGATATAGGTGTCGATAGGCATTTCAGATATAGGTGCCGATAGGCATTTCAGATATAGTTGCCGATTGGCATTTTAAAAATAGGTGCCGATAGGCATTTCAGATATAGAAGCCGATAGGCATTTCAAATATAGGTGCCGATAGGCATTCCAGATATGGTTGCCGATAGGCATTTCAGATGTAGTTTCCGATAGGCATTTCAAAAATAGGTGTCGATAGGCATTTCAGATATAGGTGTCGATAGGCATTTCAGATATAGGTGTCGATAGGCATTTCAGATATAGGTGTCGATAGGCATTTCAGATATAGGTGTCGATAGGCATTTCAGATATAATTGTCGATAGGCATTTCAGATATAGGTGTCGATAGGCATTTCAGATATAGGTGTCGATAGGCATTTCAGATATAGGTGTCGATAGGCATTTCAGATATAGGTGCCGATAGGCATTTCAGATATAGTTGCCGATTGGCATTTTAAAAATAGGTGCCGATAGGCATTTCAGATATAGAAGCCGATAGGCATTTCAAATATAGGTGCCGATAGGCATTCCAGATATGGTTGCCGATAGGCATTTCAAATATAGGTGCTGATAGGCATTTCAGATGTAGTTTCCGATAGGCATTTCAAAAATAGGTGTCGATAGGCATTTCAGATATAGGTGTCGATAGGCATTTCAGATATAGGTGTCGATAGGCATTTCAGATATAGGTGTCGATAGGCATTTCAGATATAGGTGTCGATAGGCATTTCAGATATAGGTGTCGATAGGCATTTCAGATATAGGTGTCGATAGGTATTTCAGATATAGGTGTCGATAGGCATTTCAGATATAGGTGTCGATAGGCATTTCAGATATAGGTGCCGATAGGCATTTCAGATATAGTTGCCGATTGGCATTTTAAAAATAGGTGCCGATAGGCATTTCAGATATAGAAGCCGATAGGCATTTCAAATATAGGTGCCGATAGGCATTCCAGATATGGTTGCCGATAGGCATTTCAAATATAGGTGCTGATAGGCATTTCAGATGTAGTTTCCGATAGGCATTTCAAAAATAGGTGTCGATAGGCATTTCAGATATAGGTGTCGATAGGCATTTCAGATATAGGTGTCGATAGGCATTTCAGATATAGGTGTCGATAGGCATTTCAGATATAGGTGTCGATAGGCATTTCAGATATAGGTGTCGATAGGCATTTCAGATATAGGTGCCGATAGGCATTTTAGATATAGTTGCCGATTGGCATTTTAAAAATAGGTGCCGATAGGCATTTCAGATATAGAAGCCGATAGGCATTTCAAATATAGGTGCCGATAGGCATTCCAGATATGGTTGCCGATAGGCATTTCAAATATAGGTGCTGATAGGCATTTCAGGTAGTTTCCGATAGGCTTTTCAAAAATAGGTGTCGATAGGCATTTCAGATATAGGTGTCGATAGGCATTTCAGATATAGGTGTCGATAGGCATTTCAGATATAGGTGTCGATAGGCATTTCAGATATAGGTGTCGATAGGCATTTCAGATATAGGTGTCGATAGGCATTTCAGATATAGGTGTCGATAGGCATTTCAGATATAGGTGTCGATAGGCATTTCAGATATAGGTGTCGATAGGCATTTCAGATATAGGTGCCGATAGGCATTTCAGATATAGTTGCCGATTGGCATTTTAAAAATAGGTGCCGATAGGCATTTCAGATATAGAAGCCGATAGGCATTTCAAATATAGGTGCCGATAGGCATTCCAGATGTGGTTGCCGATAGGCATTTCAAATATAGGTGCTGATAGGCATTTCAGATGTAGTTTCCGATAGGCATTTCAAAAATAGGTGTCGATAGGCATTTCAGATATAGGTGTCGATAGGCATTTCAGATATAGGTGTCGAAAGGCATTTCACATATAGGTGTCGATAGGCATTTCAGATATAGGTGTCGATAGGCATTTCAGATATAGGTGTCAATAGGCATTTCAGATATAGTTGCCGATTGGCATTTTAAAAATAGGTGCCGATAGGCATTTCAGATATAGAAGCCGATAGGCATTTCAAATATAGGTGCCGATAGGCAATCCAGATATGGTTGCCGATAGGCATTTCAAATATAGGTGCTGATAGGCATTTCAGATGTAGTTTCCGATAGGCATTTCAAAAATAGGTGTCGATAGGCATTTCAGATATAGGTGTCGATAGGCATTTCAGATATAGGTGTCGATAGGCATTTCAGATATAGGTGTCGATAGGCATTTCAGATATAGGTGTCGATAGGCATTTCAGATATAGGTGTCGATAGGCATTTCAGATATAGGTGTCGATAGGCATTTCAGATATAGGTGTCGATAGGCATTTCAGATATAGGTGCCGATAGGCATTTCAGATATAGTTGCCGATTGGCATTTTAAAAATAGGTGCCGATAGGCATTTCAGATATAGAAGCCGATAGGCATTTCAAATATAGGTGCCGATAGGCATTCCAGATATGGTTGCCGATAGGCATTTCAAATAAAGGTGCTGATAGGCATTTCAGATGTAGTTTCCGATAGGCATTTCAAAAATAGGTGTCGATTGGCATTTCAGATATAGGTGTCGATAGGCATTTCAGATATAGGTGTCTAAAGGCATTTCAGATATAGGTGTCGATAGGCATTTCAGATATAGATGTCGATAGGCATTTCAGATATAGGTGTCGTTAGCATTTCAGATATAGGTGTCGATAGGCATTTCAGATATAGGTGTCGATAGGCATTTCAGATATAGGTGCCGATAGGCATTTCAGATATAGTTGCCGATTGGCATTTTAAAAATAGGTGCCGATAGGCATTTCAGATATAGAAGCCGATAGGCATTTCAAATATAGGTGCCGATAGGCATTCCAGATATGGTTGCCGATAGGCATTTCAAATATAGGTGCTGATAGGCATTTCAGATGTAGTTTCCGATAGGCATTTCAAAAATAGGTGTCGATAGGCATTTCAGATATAGGTGTCGATAGGCATTTCAGATATAGGTGTCGATAGGCATTTCAGATATAGGTGACGATAGGCATTTCAGATATAGGTGTCGATAGGCATTTCAGATATAGGTGTCGATAGGCATTTCAGATATAGGTGTCGATAGGCATTTCAGATATAGGTGTCGATAGGCATTTCAGATATAAGTGTCGATAGGCATTTCAGATAAAGGTGCCGATAGGCATTTCAGATATAGTTACCTATTGGCATTTTAAAAATAGGTGCCGATAGGCATTTCAGATATAGAAGCCGATAGGCATTTCAAATATAGGTGCCGATAGGCATTCCAGATATGGTTGCCGATAGGCATTTCAAATATAGGTGCTGATAGGCATTTCAGATGTAGTTTCCGATAGGCATTTCAAAAATAGGTGTCGATAGGCATTTCAGATATAGGTGTCGATAGGCATTTCAGATATAGGTGTCGATAGGCATTTCAGATATAGGTGTCGATAGGCATTTCAGATATAGGTGTCGATAGGCATTTCAGATATAGGTGTCGATAGGCATTTCAGATATAGGTGTCGATAGGCATTTCAGATATAGGTGTCGATAGGCATTTCAGATATAGGTGCCGATAGGCATTTCAGATATAGTTGCCGATTGGCATTTTAAAAATAGGTGCCGATAGGCATTTCAGATATAGAAGCCGATAGGCATTTCAAATATAGGTGCCGATAGGCATTCCAGATATGGTTGCCGATAGGCATTTCAAATATAGGTGCTGATAGGCATTTCAGATGTAGTTTCCGATAGGCATTTCAAAAATAGGTGTCGATAGGCATTTCAGATATAGGTGTCGATAGGCATTTCAGATATAGGTGTCGATAGGCATTTCAGATATAGGTGTCGATAGGCATTTTAGATATAGGTGTCGATAGGCATTTCAGATATAGGTGTCGATAGGCATTTCAGATATAGGTGCCGATAGGCATTTTAGATATAGTTGCCGATTGGCATTTTAAAAATAGGTGCCGATAGGCATTTCAGATATAGAAGCCGATAGGCATTTCAAATATAGGTGCCGATAGGCATTCCAGATATGGTTGCCGATAGGCATTTCAAATATAGGTGCTGATAGGCATTTCAGATGTAGTTTCCGATAGGCATTTCAAAAATAGGTGTCGATAGGCATTTCAGATATAGGTGTCGATAGGCATTTCAGATATAGGTGTCGATAGGCATTTCAGATATAGGTGTCGATAGGCATTTCAGATATAGGTGTCGATAGGCATTTCAGATATAGGTGTCGATAGGCATTTCAGATATAGGTGTCGATAGGCATTTCAGATATAGGTGTCGATAGGCATTTCAGATATAGGTGTCGATAGGCATTTCAGAGTTAGGTGCCGATAGGCATTTCAGATATAGTTGCCGATTGGCATTTTAAAAATAGGTGCCGATAGGCATTTCAGATACAGAAGCCGATAGGCATTTCAAATATAGGTGCCGATAGGCATTCCAGATGTGGTTGCCGATAGGCATTCCAGATGTGGTTGCCGATAGGCATTTCAAATATAGGTGCTGATAGGCATTTCAGATGTAGTTTCCGATAGGCATTTCAAAAATAGGTGTCGATAGGCATTTCAGATATAGGTGTCGATAGGCATTTCAGATATAGATGTCGATAGGCATTTCAGATATAGGTGTCGATAGGCATTTCAGATATAGGTGTCGATAGGCATTTCAGATATAGGTGTCGATAGGCATTTCAGATATAGTTGCCGATTGGCATTTTAAAAATAGGTGCCGATAGGCATTTCAGATATAGAAGCCGATAGGCATTTCAAATATAGGTGCCGATAGGCAATCCAGATATGGTTGCCGATAGGCATTTCAAATATAGGTGCTGATAGGCATTTCAGATGTAGTTTCCGATAGGCATTTCAAAAATAGGTGTCGATAGGCATTTCAGATATAGGTGTCGATAGGCATTTCAGATATAGGTGTCGATAGGCATTTCAGATATAGGTGTCGATAGGCATTTCAGATATAGGTGTCGATAGGCATTTTAGATATAGGTGTCGATAGGCATTTCAGATATAGGTGTCGATAGGCATTTCAGATATAGGTGTCGATAGGCATTTCAGATATAGGTGCCGATAGGCATTTCAGATATAGTTGCCGATTGGCATTTTAAAAATAGGTGCCGATAGGCATTTCAGATATAGAAGCCGATAGGCATTTCAAATATAGGTGCCGATAGGCATTCCAGATATGGTTGCCGATAGGCATTTCAGATATAGGTGCTGATAGGCATTTCAGATGTAGTTTCCGATAGGCATTTCAAAAATAGGTGTCGATTGGCATTTCATATATAGGTGTCGATAGGCATTTCAGATATAGGTGTCTAAAGGCATTTCAGATATAGGTGTCGATAGGCATTTCAGATATAGGTGTCGATAGGCATTTCAGATATAGGTGTCGATAGGCATTTCAGATATAGGTGTCGATAGGCATTTCAGATATAGGTGTCGATAGGCATTTCAGATATAGGTGCCGATAGGCATTTCAGATATAGTTGCCGATTGGCATTTTAAAAATAGGTGCCGATAGGCATTTCAGATATAGAAGCCGATAGGCATTTCAAATATAGGTGCCGATAGGCATTCCAGATATGGTTGCCGATAGGCATTTCAAATATAGGTGCTGATAGGCATTTCAGATGTAGTTTCCGATCGGCATTTCAAAAATAGGTGTCGATAGGCATTTCAGATATAGGTGTCGATAGGCATTTCAGATATAGGTGTCGATAGGCATTTCAGATATAGGTGACGATAGGCATTTCAGATATAGGTGTCGATAGGCATTTCAGATATAGGTGTCGATAGGCATTTCAGATATAGGTGTCGATAGGCATTTCAGATATAGGTGTCGATAGGCATTCCAGATATGGTTGCCGATAGGCATTTCAAATATAGGTGCTGATAGGCATTTCAGATGTAGTTTCCGATAGGCATTTCAAAAATAGGTGTCGATAGGCATTTCAGATATAGGTGTCGATAGGCATTTCAGATATAGGTGTCGATAGGCATTTCAGATATAGGTGTCGATAGGCATTTCAGATATAGGTGTCGATAGGCTTTTCAGATATGGTTGCCGATAGGCATTTCAAATATAGGTGCTGATAGGAATTTCAGATGTAGTTTCCGATAGGCATTTCAAAAATAGGTGTCGATAGGCATTTCAGATATAGGTGTCGATAGGCATTTCAGATATAGGTGTCGATAGGCATTTCAGACCTAGGTGTCGATAGGCATTTCAGATATAGGTGTCGATAGGCATTTCAGATATAGGTGTCGATAGGCATTTCAGATATAGGTGCCGATAGGCATTTTAGATATAGTTGCCGATTGGCATTTTAAAAATAGGTGCCGATAGGCATTTCAGATATTGAAGCCGATAGGCATTTCAAATATAGGTGCCGATAGGCATTCCAGATATGGTTGCCGATAGGCATTTCAAATATAGGTGCTGATAGGCATTTCAGATGTAGTTTCCGATAGGCATTTCAAAAATAGGTGTCGATAGGCATTTCAGATATAGGTGTCGATAGGCATTTCAGATATAGGTGTCGATAGGCATTTCAGATATAGGTGTCGATAGGCATTTCAGATATAGGTGTCGATAGGCATTTCAGATATAGGTGTCGATAGGCATTTCAGATATCGGTGTCGATAGGCATTTCAGATATAGGTGTCGATAGGCATTTCAGATATAGGTGTCGATAGGCATTTCAGATATAGGTGCCGATAGGCATTTCAGATATAGTTGCCGATTGCCATTTTAAAAATAGGTGCCGATAGGCATTTCAGATATAGAAGCCGATAGGCATTTCAAATATAGGTGCCGATAGGCATTCCAGATGTGGTTGCCGATAGGCATTTCAAATATAGGTGCTGATAGGCATTTCAGATGTAGTTTCCGATAGGCATTTCAAAAATAGGTGTCGATAGGCATTTCAAATATAGGTGCTGATAGGCATTTCAGATGTAGTTTCCGATAGGCATTTCAAAAATAAGTGTCGATAGGCATTTCAGATATAGGTGTCGATAGGCATTTCAGATATAGGTGTCGATAGGCATTTCAGATATAGGTGACGATAGGCATTTCAGATATAGGTGTCGATAGGCATTTCAGATATAGGTGTCGATAGGCATTTCAGATATAGGTGTCGATAGGCATTTCAGATATAGGTGTCGATAGGCATTCCAGATATGGTTGCCGATAGGCATTTCAAATATAGGTGCTGATAGGCATTTCAGATGTAGTTTCCGATAGGCATTTCAAAAATAGGTGTCGATAGGCATTTCAGATATAGGTGTCGATAGGCATTTCAGATATAGGTGTCGATAGGCATTTCAGATATAGGTGTCGATAGGCATTTCAGATATAGGTGTCGATAGGCATTTCAGATATGGTTGCCGATAGGCATTTCAAATATAGGTGCTGATAGGCATTTCAGATGTAGTTTCCGATAGGCATTTCAAAAATAGGTGTCGATAGGCATTTCAGATATAGGTGTCGATAGGCATTTCAGATATAGGTGTCGATAGGCATTTCAGATATAGGTGTCGATAGGCATTTCAGATATAGGTGCCGATAGGCATTTTAGATATAGTTGCCGATTGGCATTTTAAAAATAGGTGCCGATAGGCATTTCAGATATTGAAGCCGATAGGCATTTCAAATATAGGTGCCGATAGGCATTCCAGATATGGTTGCCGATAGGCATTTCAAATATAGGTGCTGATAGGCATTTCAGATGTAGTTTTTAAAAATAGGTGTCGATAGGCATTTCAGATATAGGTGTCGATAGGCATTTCAGATATAGGTGTCGATAGGCATTTCAGATATAGGTGTCGATAGGCATTTCAGATATAGGTGTCGATAGGCATTTCAGATATAGGTGTCGATAGGCATTTCAGATATAGGTGTCGATAGGCATTTCAGATATAGGTGCCGATAGGCATTTTAGATATAGTTGCCGATTGGCATTTTAAAAATAGGTGCCGATAGGCATTTCAGATATTGAAGCCGATAGGCATTTCAAATATAGGTGCCGATAGGCATTCCAGATATGGTTGCCGATTGGCATTTTAAAAATAGGTGCCGATAGGCATTTCAGATATAGAAGCCGATAGGCATTTCAAATATAGGTGCCGATAGGCATTCCAGATATGGTTGCCGATAGGCATTTCAAATATAGGTGCTGATAGGCATTTCAGATGTAGTTTCCGATAGGCATTTCAAAAATAGGTGTCGATAGGCATTTCAGATATAGGTGTCGATAGGCATTTCATATATAGGTGTCGATAGGCATTTCAGATATAGGTGTCGATAGGCATTTCAGATATAGGTGTCGATAGGCATTTCAGATATAGGTGTCGATAGGCATTTCAGATATAGTTGCCGATTGGCATTTTAAAAATAGGTGCCGATAGGCATTTCAGATATAGAAGCCGATAGGCATTTCAAATATAGGTGCCGATAGGCATTCCAGATATGGTTGCCGATAGGCATTTCAAATATAGGTGCTGATAGGCATTTCAGATGTAGTTTCCGATAAGCATTTCAAAAATAGGTGTCGATAGGCATTTTAGATATAGGTGTCGATAGGCATTTCAGATATAGGTGTCGATAGGCATTTCAGATATAGGTGTCGATAGGCATTTCAGATATAGGTGTCGATAGGCATTTCAGATATAGGTGTCGATAGGCATTTCAGATATAGGTGTCGATAGGCATTTCAGATATAGGTGTCGATAGGCATTTCAGATATAGGTGCCGATAGGCATTTCAGATATAGTTGCCGATTGGCATTTTAAAAATAGGTGCCGATAGGCATTTCAGATATAGAAGCCGATAGGCATTTCAAATATAGGTGCCGATAGGCATTCCAGATATGGTTGCCGATAGGCATTTCAGATGTAGTTTCCGATAGGCATTTCAAAAATAGGTGTCGATAGGCATTTCAGATATAGGTGTCGATAGGCATTTCAGATATAGGTGTCGATAGGCATTTCAGATATAGGTGTCGATAGGCATTTCAGATATAGGTGCCGATAGGCATTTTAGATATAGTTGCCGATTGGCATTTTAAAAATAGGTGCCGATAGGCATTTCAGATATTGAAGCCGATAGGCATTTCAAATATAGGTGCCGATAGGCATTCCAGATATGGTTGCCGATAGGCATTTCAAATATAGGTGCTGATAGGCATTTCAGATGTAGTTTTTAAAAATAGGTGTCGATAGGCATTTCAGATATAGGTGTCGATAGGCATTTCAGATATAGGTGTCGATAGGCATTTCAGATATAGGTGTCGATAGGCATTTCAGATATAGGTGTCGATAGGCATTTCAGATATAGGTGTCGATAGGCATTTCAGATATAGGTGTCGATAGGCATTTCAGATATAGGTGCCGATAGGCATTTTAGATATAGTTGCCGATTGGCATTTTAAAAATAGGTGCCGATAGGCATTTCAGATATTGAAGCCGATAGGCATTTCAAATATAGGTGCCGATAGGCATTCCAGATATGGTTGCCGATTGGCATTTTAAAAATAGGTGCCGATAGGCATTTCAGATATAGAAGCCGATAGGCATTTCAAATATAGGTGCCGATAGGCATTCCAGATATGGTTGCCGATAGGCATTTCAAATATAGGTGCTGATAGGCATTTCAGATGTAGTTTCCGATAGGCATTTCAAAAATAGGTGTCGATAGGCATTTCAGATATAGGTGTCGATAGGCATTTCATATATAGGTGTCGATAGGCATTTCAGATATAGGTGTCGATAGGCATTTCAGATATAGGTGTCGATAGGCATTTCAGATATAGGTGTCGATAGGCATTTCAGATATAGTTGCCGATTGGCATTTTAAAAATAGGTGCCGATAGGCATTTCAGATATAGAAGCCGATAGGCATTTCAAATATAGGTGCCGATAGGCATTCCAGATATGGTTGCCGATAGGCATTTCAAATATAGGTGCTGATAGGCATTTCAGATGTAGTTTCCGATAAGCATTTCAAAAATAGGTGTCGATAGGCATTTTAGATATAGGTGTCGATAGGCATTTCAGATATAGGTGTCGATAGGCATTTCAGATATAGGTGTCGATAGGCATTTCAGATATAGGTGTCGATAGGCATTTCAGATATAGGTGTCGATAGGCATTTCAGATATAGGTGTCGATAGGCATTTCAGATATAGGTGTCGATAGGCATTTCAGATATAGGTGCCGATAGGCATTTCAGATATAGTTGCCGATTGGCATTTTAAAAATAGGTGCCGATAGGCATTTCAGATATAGAAGCCGATAGGCATTTCAAATATAGGTGCCGATAGGCATTCCAGATATGGTTGCCGATAGGCATTTCAGATGTAGTTTCCGATAGGCATTTCAAAAATAGGTGTCGATAGGCATTTCAGATATAGGTGTCGATAGGCATTTCAGATATAGGTGTCGATAGGCATTTCAGATATAGGTGTCGATAGGCATTTCAGATATAGGTGTCGATAGGCATTTCAGATATAGGTGTCGATAGGCATTTCAGATATAGGTGTCGATAGGCATTTCAGATATAGGTGTCGATAGGCATTTCAGATATAGGTGTCGATAGGCATTTCAGATATAGGTGCCGATAGGCATTTCAGATATAGTTGCCGATTGGCATTTTAAAAATAGGTGCCGATAGGCATTTCAGATATAGAAGCCGATAGGCATTTCAAATATAGGTGCCGATCATTTCAGATATGGTTGCCGATAGGCATTTCAAATATAGGTGCTGATAGGCATTTCAGATGTAGTTTTCCGATAGGACATTTCAAAAATAGGTGTCGATAGGCATTTCAGATATAGGTGTCGATAGGCATTTCAGATATAGGTGTCGATAGGCATTTCAGATATAGGTGTCGATAGGCATTTCAGATATAGGTGTCGATAGGCATTTCAGATATAGGTGTCGATAGGCATTTCAGATATAGGTGTCGATAGGCATTTCAGATATAGGTGTCGATAGGCATTTCAGATATAGGTGTCGATAGGCATTTCAGATATAGGTGCCGATAGGCATTTCAGATATAGTTGCCGATTGGCATTTTAAAAATAGGTGCCGATAGGCATTTCAGATATAGTTGCCGATTGGCATTTAAAAAATAGGTGCCGATAGGCATTTCAGATATAGAAGCCGATAGGCATTTCAAATATAGGTGCCGATAGGCATTCCAGATGTGGTTGCCGATAGGCATTTCAAATATAGGTGCTGATAGGCATTTCAGATGTAGTTTCCGATAGGCATTTCAAAAATAGGTGTCGATAGGCATTTCAGATATAGGTGTCGATAGGCATTTCAGATATAGGTGTCGAAAGGCATTTCACATATAGGTGTCGATAGGCATTTCAGATATAGGTGTCGATAGGCATTTCAGATATAGGTGTCGATAGGCATTTCAGATATAGTTGCCGATTGGCATTTTAAAAATAGGTGCCGATAGGCATTTCAGATATAGAAGCCGATAGGCATTTCAAATATAGGTGCCGATAGGCAATCCAGATATGGTTGCCGATAGGCATTTCAAATATAGGTGCTGATAGGCATTTCAGATGTAGTTTCCGATAGGCATTTCAAAAATAGGTGTCGATAGGCATTTCAGATATAAGTGTCGATAGGCATTTCAGATATAGGTGTCGATAGGCATTTCAGATATAGGTGTCGATAGGCATTTCAGATATAGGTGTCGATAGGCATTTCAGATATAGGTGTCGATAGGCATTTCAGATATAGGTGTCGATAGGCATTTCAGATATAGGTGTCGATAGGCATTTCAGATATAGGTGCCGATAGGCATTTCAGATATAGTTGCCGATTGGCATTTTAAAAATAGGTGCCGATAGGCATTTCAGATATAGAAGCCGATAGGCATTTCAAATATAGGTGCCGATAGGCATTCCAGATATGGTTGCCGATAGGCATTTCAAATATAGGTGCTGATAGGCATTTCAGATGTAGTTTCCGATAGGCATTTCAAAAATAGGTGTCGATTGGCATTTCAGATATAGGTGTCGATAGGCATTTCAGATATAGGTGTCTAAAGGCATTTCAGATATAGGTGTCGATAGGCATTTCAGATATAGATGTCGATAGGCATTTCAGATATAGGTGTCGATAGGCATTTCAGATATAGGTGTCGATAGGCATTTCAGATATAGGTGTCGATAGGCATTTCAGATAAAGGTGCCGATAGGCATTTCAGATATAGTTACCTATTGGCATTTTAAAAATAGGTGCCGATAGGCATTTCAGATATAGAAGCCGATAGGCATTTCAAATATAGGTGCCGATAGGCATTCCAGATATGGTTGCCGATAGGCATTTCAAATATAGGTGCTGATAGGCATTTCAGATGTAGTTTCCGATAGGCATTTCAAAAATAGGTGTCGATAGGCATTTCAGATATAGGTGTCGATAGGCATTTCAGATATAGGTGTCGATAGGCATTTCAGATATAGGTGTCGATAGGCATTTTAGATATAGGTGTCGATAGGCATTTCAGATATAGGTGTCGATAGGCATTTCAGATATAGGTGTCGATAGGCATTTCAGATATAGGTGTCGATAGGCATTTCAGATATAGGTGCCGATAGGCATTTCAGATATAGTTGCCGATTGGCATTTTAAAAATAGGTGCCGATAGGCATTTCAGATATAGAAGCCGATAGGCATTTCAAATATAGGTGCCGATAGGCATTCCAGATATGGTTGCCGATAGGCATTTCAAATATAGGTGCTGATAGGCAATTCAGATGTAGTTTCCGATAGGCATTTCAAAAATAGGTGTCGATAGGCATTTCAGATATAGGTGTCGATAGGCATTTCAGATATAGGTGTCGATAGGCATTTCAGATATAGGTGTCGATAGGCATTTCAGATATAGGTGTCGATAGGCATTTCAGATATAGGTGTCGATAGGCATTTCAGATATAGGTGCCGATAGGCATTTTAGATATAGTTGCCGATTGGCATTTTAAAAATAGGTGCCGATAGGCATTTCAGATATAGAAGCCGATAGGCATTTCAAATATAGGTGCCGATAGGCATTCCAGATATGGTTGCCGATAGGCATTTCAAATATAGGTGCTGATAGGCATTTCAGATGTAGTTTCCGATAGGCATTTCAAAAATAGGTGTCGATAGGCATTTCAGATATAGGTGTCGATAGACATTTCAGATATAGGTGTCGATAGGCATTTCAGATATAGGTGACGATAGGCATTTCAGATATAGGTGTCGATAGGCATTTCAGATATAGGTGTCGATAGGCATTTCAGATATAGGTGTCGATAGGCATTTCAGATATAGGTGTCGATAGGCATTCCAGATATGGTTGCCGATAGGCATTTCAAATATAGGTGCTGATAGGCATTTCAGATGTAGTTTCCGATAGGCATTTCAAAAATAGGTGTCGATAGGCATTTCAGATATAGGTGTCGATAGGCATTTCAGATATAGGTGTCGATAGGCATTTCAGATATAGGTGACGATAGGCATTTCAGATATAGGTGTCGATAGGCATTTCAGATATAGGTGTCGATAGGCATTTCAGATATAGGTGTCGATAGGCATTTCAGATATAGGTGTCGATAGGCATTCCAGATATAGATGTCGATAGGCATTTCAGATATAGGTGTCGATAGGCATTTCAGATATAGGTGTCGATAGGCATTTCAGATATAGGTGCCGATAGGCATTTCAGATATAGTTGCCGATTGGCATTTTAAAAATAGGTGCCGATAGGCATTTCAGATATAGAAGCCGATAGGCATTTCAAATATAGGTGCCGATAGGCATTCCAGATATGGTTGCCGATAGGCATTTCAAATATAGGTGCTGATAGGCATTTCAGATGTAGTTTCCGATAGGCATTTCAAAAATAGGTGTCGATAGGCATTTCAGATATAGGTGTCGATAGACATTTCAGATATAGGTGTCGATAGGCATTTCAGATATAGGTGACGATAGGCATTTCAGATATAGGTGTCGATAGGCATTTCAGATATAGGTGTCGATAGGCATTTCAGATATAGGTGTCGATAGGCATTTCAGATATAGGTGTCGATAGGCATTCCAGATATGGTTGCCGATAGGCATTTCAAATATAGGTGCTGATAGGCATTTCAGATGTAGTTTCCGATAGGCATTTCAAAAATAGGTGTCGATAGGCATTTCAGATATAGGTGTCGATAGGCATTTCAGATATAGGTGTCGATAGGCATTTCAGATATAGGTGTCGATAGGCATTTCAGATATAGGTGTCGATAGGCATTTCAGATATGGTTGCCGATAGGCATTTCAAATATAGGTGCTGATAGGAATTTCAGATGTAGTTTCCGATAGGCATTTCAAAAATAGGTGTCGATAGGCATTTCAGATATAGGTGTCGATAGGCATTTCAGATATAGGTGTCGATAGGCATTTCAGACATAGGTGTCGATAGGCATTTCAGATATAGGTGTCGATAGGCATTTCAGATATAGGTGTCGATAGGCATTTCAGATATAGGTGCCGATAGGCATTTTAGATATAGTTGCCGATTGGCATTTTAAAAATAGGTGCCGATAGGCATTTCAGATATTGAAGCCGATAGGCATTTCAAATATAGGTGCCGATAGGCATTCCAGATATGGTTGCCGATAGGCATTTCAAATATAGGTGCTGATAGGCATTTCAGATGTAGTTTCCGATAGGCATTTCAAAAATAGGTGTCGATAGGCATTTCAGATATAGGTGTCGATAGGCATTTCAGATATAGGTGTCGATAGGCATTTCAGATATAGGTGTCGATAGGCATTTCAGATATAGGTGTCGATAGGCATTTCAGATATAGGTGTCGATAGGCATTTCAGATATCGGTGTCGATAGGCATTTCAGATATAGGTGTCGATAGGCATTTCAGATATAGGTGTCGATAGGCATTTCAGATATAGGTGCCGATAGGCATTTCAGATATAGTTGCCGATTGCCATTTTAAAAATAGGTGCCGATAGGCATTTCAGATATAGAAGCCGATAGGCATTTCAAATATAGGTGCCGATAGGCATTCCAGATGTGGTTGCCGATAGGCATTTCAAATATAGGTGCTGATAGGCATTTCAGATGTAGTTTCCGATAGGCATTTCAAAAATAGGTGTCGATAGGCATTTCAAATATAGGTGCTGATAGGCATTTCAGATGTAGTTTCCGATAGGCATTTCAAAAATAGGTGTCGATAGGCATTTCAGATATAGGTGTCGATAGGCATTTCAGATATAGGTGTCGATAGGCATTTCAGATATAGGTGTCGATAGGCATTTCAGATATAGGTGCCGATAGGCATTTCAGATATAGTTGCCGATTGCCATTTTAAAAATAGGTGCCGATAGGCATTTCAGATATAGAAGCCGATAGGCATTTCAAATATAGGTGCCGATAGGCATTCCAGATGTGGTTGCCGATAGGCATTTCAAATATAGGTGCTGATAGGCATTTCAGATGTAGTTTCCGATAGGCATTTCAAAAATAGGTGTCGATAGGCATTTCAGATATAGGTGTCGATAGGCATTTCAGATATAGGTGTCGATAGGCATTTCAGATATAGGTGTCGATAGGCATTTCAGATATAGGTGTCGATAGGCATTTCAGATATAGGTGTCGATAGGCATTTCAGATATAGGTGTCGATAGGCATTTCAGATATAGGTGTCGATAGGCATTTCAGATATAGGTGCCGATAGGCATTTCAGATATAGTTGCCGATTGGCATTTTAAAAATAGGTGCCGATAGGCATTTCAGATATAGAAGCCGATAGGCATTTCAAATATAGGTGCCGATAGGCATTCCAGATATGGTTGCCGATAGGCATTTCAAATATAGGTGCTGATAGGCATTTCAGATGTAGTTTCCGATAGGCATTTCAAAAATAGGTGTCGATTGGCATTTCAGATATAGGTGTCGATAGGCATTTCAGATATAGGTGTCTAAAGGCATTTCAGATATAGGTGTCGATAGGCATTTCAGATATAGATGTCGATAGGCATTTCAGATATAGGTGTCGATAGGCATTTCAGATATAGGTGTCGATAGGCATTTCAGATATAGGTGTCGATAGGCATTTCAGATATAGGTGCCGATAGGCATTTCAGATATAGTTGCCGATTGGCATTTTAAAAATAGGTGCCGATAGGCATTTCAGATATAGAAGCCGATAGGCATTTTCAAATATAGGTGCCGATAGGCATTCCAGATATGGTTGCCGATAGGCATTTCAAATATAGGTGCTGATAGGCATTTCAGATGTAGTTTCCGATAGGCATTTCAAAAATAGGTGTCGATAGGCATTTCAGATATAGGTGTCGATAGGCATTTCAGATATAGGTGTCGATAGGCATTTCAGATATAGGTGACGATAGGCATTTCAGATATAGGTGTCGATAGGCATTTCAGATATAGGTGTCGATAGGCATTTCAGATATAGGTGTCGATAGGCATTTCAGATATAGGTGTCGATAGGCATTTCAGATAAAGGTGCCGATAGGCATTTCAGATATAGTTACCTATTGGCATTTTAAAAATAGGTGCCGATAGGCATTTCAGATATAGAAGCCGATAGGCATTTCAAATATAGGTGCCGATAGGCATTCCAGATATGGTTGCCGATAGGCATTTCAAATATAGGTGCTGATAGGCATTTCAGATGTAGTTTCCGATAGGCATTTCAAAAATAGGTGTCGATAGGCATTTCAGATATAGGTGTCGATAGGCATTTCAGATATAGGTGTCGATAGGCATTTCAGATATAGGTGTCGATAGGCATTTTAGATATAGGTGTCGATAGGCATTTCAGATATAGGTGTCGATAGGCATTTCAGATATAGGTGTCGATAGGCATTTCAGATATAGGTGTCGATAGGCATTTCAGATATAGGTGCCGATAGGCATTTCAGATATAGTTGCCGATTGGCATTTTAAAAATAGGTGCCGATAGGCATTTCAGATATAGAAGCCGATAGGCATTTCAAATATAGGTGCCGATAGGCATTCCAGATATGGTTGCCGATAGGCATTTCAAATATAGGTGCTGATAGGCAATTCAGATGTAGTTTCCGATAGGCATTTCAAAAATAGGTGTCGATAGGCATTTCAGATATAGGTGTCGATAGGCATTTCAGATATAGGTGTCGATAGGCATTTCAGATATAGGTGTCGATAGGCATTTCAGATATAGGTGTCGATAGGCATTTCAGATATAGGTGTCGATAGGCATTTCAGATATAGGTGCCGATAGGCATTTTAGATATAGTTGCCGATTGGCATTTTAAAAATAGGTGCCGATAGGCATTTCAGATATAGAAGCCGATAGGCATTTCAAATATAGGTGCCGATAGGCATTCCAGATATGGTTGCCGATAGGCATTTCAAATATAGGTGCTGATAGGCATTTCAGATGTAGTTTCCGATAGGCATTTCAAAAATAGGTGTCGATAGGCATTTCAGATATAGGTGTCGATAGCCATTTCAGATATAGGTGTCGATAGGCATTTCAGATATAGGTGTCGATAGGCATTTCAGATATAGGTGTCGATAGGCATTTCAGATATAGGTGTCGATAGGCATTTCAGATATAGGTGTCGATAGGCATTTCAGATATAGGGGTCGATAGGCATTTCAGAGTTAGGTGCCGATAGGCATTTCAGATATAGTTGCCGATTGGCATTTTAAAAATAGGTGCCGATAGGCATTCCAGATATAGAAGCCGATAGGCATTTCAAATATAGGTGCCGATAGGCATTCCAGATGTGGTTGCCGATAGGCATTCCAGATGTGGTTGCCGATAGGCATTTCAAATATAGGTGCTGATAGGCATTTCAGATGTAGTTTCCGATAGGCATTTCAAAAATAGGTGTCGATAGGCATTTCAGATATAGGTGTCGATAGGCATTTCAGATATAGGTGTCGATAGGCATTTCAGATATAGGTGTCGATAGGCACTTCAGATATAGGTGTCGATAGGCATTTCAGATATAGGTGTCGATAGGCATTTCAGATATAGTTGCCGATTGGCATTTTAAAAATAGGTGCCGATAGGCATTTCAGATATAGAAGCCGATAGGCATTTCAAATATAGGTGCCGATAGGCAATCCAGATATGGTTGCCGATAGGCATTTCAAATATAGGTGCTGATAGGCATTTCAGATGTAGTTTCCGATAGGCATTTCAAAAATAGGTGTCGATAGGCATTTCAGATATAGGTGTCGATAGGCATTTCAGATATAGGTGTCGATAGGCATTTCAGATATAGGTGTCGATAGGCATTTCAGATATAGGTGTCGATAGGCATTTTAGATATAGGTGTCGATAGGCATTTCAGATATAGGTGTCGATAGGCATTTCAGATATAGGTGTCGATAGGCATTTCAGATATAGGTGCCGATAGGCATTTCAGATATAGTTGCCGATTGGCATTTTAAAAATAGGTGCCGATAGGCATTTCAGATATAGAAGCCGATAGGCATTTCAAATATAGGTGCCGATAGGCATTCCAGATATGGTTGCCGATAGGCATTTCAAATATAGGTGCTGATAGGCATTTCAGATGTAGTTTCCGATAGGCATTTCAAAAATAGGTGTCGATTGGCATTTCATATATAGGTGTCGATAGGCATTTCAGATATAGGTGTCTAAAGGCATTTCAGATATAGGTGTCGATAGGCATTTCAGATATAGGTGTCGATAGGCATTTCAGATATAGGTGTCGATAGGCATTTCAGATATAGTTGCCGATTGGCATTTTAAAAATAGGTGCCGATAGGCATTTCAGATATAGAAGCCGATAGGCATTTCAAATATAGGTGCCGATAGGCATTCCAGATATGGTTGCCGATAGGCATTTCAAATATAGGTGCTGATAGGCATTTCAGATGTAGTTTCCGATAGGCATTTCAAAAATAGGTGTCGATAGGCATTTCAGATATAGGTGTCGATAGGCATTTCAGATATAGGTGTCGATAGGCATTTCAGATATAGGTGACGATAGGCATTTCAGATATAGGTGTCGATAGGCATTTCAGATATAGGTGTCGATAGGCATTTCAGATATAGGTGTCGATAGGCATTTCAGATATAGGTGTCGATAGGCATTCCAGATATGGTTGCCGATAGGCATTTCAAATATAGGTGCTGATAGGCATTTCAGATGTAGTTTCCGATAGGCATTTCAAAAATAGGTGTCGATAGGCATTTCAGATATAGGTGTCGATAGGCATTTCAGATATAGGTGTCGATAGGCATTTCAGATATAGGTGTCGATAGGCATTTCAGATATAGGTGTCGATAGGCATTTCAGATATGGTTGCCGATAGGCATTTCAAATATAGGTGCTGATAGGAATTTCAGATGTAGTTTCCGATAGGCATTTCAAAAATAGGTGTCGATAGGCATTTCAGATATAGGTGTCGATAGGCATTTCAGATATAGGTGTCGATAGGCATTTCAGACATAGGTGTCGATAGGCATTTCAGATATAGGTGTCGATAGACATTTCAGATATAGGTGTCGATAGGCATTTCAGATATAGGTGCCGATAGGCATTTTAGATATAGTTGCCGATTGGCATTTTAAAAATAGGTGCCGATAGGCATTTCAGATATTGAAGCCGATAGGCATTTCAAATATAGGTGCCGATAGGCATTCCAGATATGGTTGCCGATAGGCATTTCAAATATAGGTGCTGATAGGCATTTCAGATGTAGTTTCCGATAGGCATTTCAAAAATAGGTGTCGATAGGCATTTCAGATATAGGTGTCGATAGGCATTTCAGATATAGGTGTCGATAGGCATTTCAGATATAGGTGTCGATAGGCATTTCAGATATAGGTGTCGATAGGCATTTCAGATATAGGTGTCGATAGGCATTTCAGATATCGGTGTCGATAGGCATTTCAGATATAGGTGTCGATAGGCATTTCAGATATAGGTGTCGATAGGCATTTCAGATATAGGTGCCGATAGGCATTTCAGATATAGTTGCCGATTGCCATTTTAAAAATAGGTGCCGATAGGCATTTCAGATATAGAAGCCGATAGGCATTTCAAATATAGGTGCCGATAGGCATTCCAGATGTGGTTGCCGATAGGCATTTCAAATATAGGTGCTGATAGGCATTTCAGATGTAGTTTCCGATAGGCATTTCAAAAATAGGTGTCGATAGGCATTTCAAATATAGGTGCTGATAGGCATTTCAGATGTAGTTTCCGATAGGCATTTCAAAAATAGGTGTCGATAGGCATTTCAGATATAGGTGTCGATAGGCATTTCAGATATAGGTGTCGATAGGCATTTCAGATATAGGTGTCGATAGGCATTTCAGATATAGGTGCCGATAGGCATTTCAGATATAGTTGCCGATTGCCATTTTAAAAATAGGTGCCGATAGGCATTTCAGATATAGAAGCCGATAGGCATTTCAAATATAGGTGCCGATAGGCATTCCAGATGTGGTTGCCGATAGGCATTTCAAATATAGGTGCTGATAGGCATTTCAGATGTAGTTTCCGATAGGCATTTCAAAAATAGGTGTCGATAGGCATTTCAGATATAGGTGTCGATAGGCATTTCAGATATAGGTGTCGATAGGCATTTCAGATATAGGTGTCGATAGGCATTTCAGATATAGGTGTCGATAGGCATTTCAGATATAGGTGTCGATAGGCTTTTCAGATATAGGTGTCGATAGGCATTTCAGATATAGGTGTCGATAGGCATTTCAGATATAGGTGTCGATAGGCATTTCAGATATAGGTGCCGATAGGCATTTCAGATATAGTTGCCGATTGGCATTTTAAAAATAGGTGCCGATAGGCATTTCAGATATAGAAGCCGATAGGCATTTCAAATATAGGTGCCGATAGGCATTCCAGATATGGTTGCCGATAGGCATTTCAAATATAGGTGCTGATAGGCATTTCAGATGTAGTTTCCGATAGGCATTTCAAAAATAGGTGTCGATAGGCATTTCAGATATAGGTGTCGATAGGCATTTCAGATATAGGTGTCGATAGGCATTTCAGATATAGGTGTCGATAGGCATTTCAGATATAGGTGTCGATAGGCATTTCAGATATAGGTGTCGATAGGCATTTCAGATATAGGTGCCGATAGGCATTTCAGATATAGTTGCCGATTGGCATTTTAAAAATAAATGCCGATAGGCATTTCAGATATAGAAGCCGAGTAGTATGTTTATGAGAGAGCAGTGTCCCTCCGGCCCTCCAGTTAAGCTCCTCCGACTTGAGAGTGGGGATAAAACTTGCTATGAAAACTTGTTCGCATGCACATGTTGAAATATGGTAGTCGTTACGTCTGCGACGTCTGTTGGGTCTTATTCCTCCACTTTTCACGTAAAGGGAGGGGGACGTACGCTTATAAGCCGCCGCCACCGACTTCACTGGTTGTTTTTTTCCATAAAAATATGGCCGCTTTGAAAACGTGACGTAAGAAAGGTTCGAGCCACCCGCCGCCGCCGCCCGCACTCACAACACACGCAGAGAGAGATACACACACACACACACACACACACACACACACAGCAATTAACGTTTCGCACACGTTGACTGACTGCCGATGCTGGCCTGAAGTATCTTACAATGTTGACACCTACGCGATGCAGCATGTATACGGAATGTTTTATAATAACGTGGTCCATTTTTTCCGACGCCGAATATATACTCCCAGAGACACATATACAGACACACCAAAGAGACACCAAAGAGACACCAAACAGACACCAAACGGACACCAAACAGACACCAAACAGACACCAAAGAGACACCAAAGAGACACCAAACAGACACCAAAGAGACACCAAAGAGACACCAAACAGCCACCAAACAGACACCAAAGAGACACCAAAGAGACACCAAAGAGACACCAAAAAGACGCCAAAAACACACACGCAACTCTGAAATATAAAAGTATTTTTTTAAATTTTAATAAAAACAATTAAAATATGTTTTAAAATATTTATTAAAAGAGAAGCAGTACAATGTTAATAATTGCTTAAAATCTAACTCTGAAATATAAAAGTATTTTTTTTAATTTTAATAAAAACAATTAAAATATGTTTTAAAATATTTATTAAAAGAGAAGCAGTACAATGTTAATAATTGCTTAAAATCTAACTCTGAAATATAAAAGTATTTTTTTTAATTTTAATAAAAACAATTAAAATATGTTTAAAAATATTTATTTAAAGAGAAGCAGTACAATGTTAATAATTGCTTAAAATCTAAATCAGAAATATAAAAGTATTTTTTTTAATTTTAATAAAACAATTAAAATACATTTTAAAATATTTATTAAAAGAGAAGCAGTACAAATGTTAATAATTGTTTAAAATCTAAGATTCAGTCAATATCGTTAGGTATAAAGAAATCGTTGACGCTTATCTAAATACATATTATAAAATAATTTCACTGTATTTGAATGGGAAACGTACGAACGCAATAGACTATCAACAATGTTCTTCAGCTCCAACAGACTTTCCCATTCACTTTTTGATATTATCAAAGAAATGCAAGTATTTGATCTCTTAAATTTTAAATGTTTAATTTTCTTTAAATAAACTTCTTTAATTTCCACATCTCCGCCGATCACTGAATAAAAACCTTTGTGAGCGTCATCGTTAAAATACTTATTTATATGATTACACAACAACATTAGAGCAAACCAATCTATTTGATCGATAAAAATACTACACCTCGATTTCACATCTCTCAGTTCGAGTTTAGCTTGAAAATCTTGAGGAGAAGAAGAAGAAGAAGCGGGTAACCAACCAACGTTTATGTATTTAGTTCGTTTCTCATCAAAGAAAAAAATGTTTTGCACTAACAGTTTTGTTTCCGAAGGTTTTGTTGTTGCTGTTGTCACATGCTGAACAGACGCTGATGATGGTGATGACGCTGTTGTAGCAGCACTTCTAAAGTCGATCTCGCGCACTAACGGAAACTCTACAATGTCTTCACCCCTAGGCTCCTCCACTTCTCCCTCGTTCGTGTTCATCCGCACGATGCTGTTGTTGTTGTTGTCATTAGAGCAAAACTGGAATATATTAGAAGTAGCCATGTGTGTGTGTTGCTTCAACATTGTACGCTTACTGAGAGAGAGAGATACCGGTCTGTTTTCTTTTCAATAGCGCTCTAAAACAGTCTTCTTCTTCTTCTTGTTCTTGTTTTTGTTGTTGTTAACCCCCACCAATTTAGAGTCTCTGACGCGGTCACCGACGGCGATGTCGTCTCTTAATTCTCTTCTTATGAAATCATCCGTGTCCGTGACTTTGTCTTCTGGCTCAATTTTTAAATTTTGTTGTAGTTTTTGCACGAGACAGTAGATGTCTTTTTGTAAATTTACATCAGTCTTCAAAAGTTTCAACCGTACCAAACAGGTGTATATTTTGTTGTAGAGATTGTCCAAGGTTTGTTTATCGGTGACGTGGAGCAAAAAGACCTTTATGCAATGTGTATTTTTGATAAACACAGTGAAAACTATACGACTGTCGTCTAAAACAAATCGCACGTGACGAGGATCCATTTTTAAAAATCTTATACCCTCATTCCAGGGAATGGGTGTTTGCTGTACAACGTTATTTTTATCGAAAGTAAATCCCCATTCTTCTAGTTTTCGTTTCTCGTCTGCAGTGAGATTTGAAAAACGTCTGCTCTGATTGAACAACTCTACGCCGAGAATTTCTTCTAGAGTAGTCGTCGGTGAGCAGCTTGGCACGAAACCAACACTCCAAAGATTATTATCAACACCGCCAACACAGTCATAATCACTTGTACTTTGCATTTTTTGTTAAAGACTGAATAATTTAAAAATAACTTTGTCTTTTATACATTATTCAAATCCTCACTCCCCCACCATAATGTTTGCACAGCAACCGCCTTTGTTTTATTCATTTAGATATTTTTGCAGCTTGAGTACATTTATGCATGCGCAATTGTTATTAAAAAAATGTTACGTTTGAACGCAGATTACACACGATTTTATTATTAATTAAGGAATTATTATTAATTTCAAAAAAAAACATTTTACTACCCTATATTAGACAATTTATGAAAAAAAAAAAAACAATTTTTTGAGCCCATCATTACAGTGGAATAAATTTCCCTACCTTTGCCGCCGCCTCCAGTATCAAATCCGGAAATTCTTTTCCGTATGTCCTCAGTTTTAAGACGTTTTTATATGCGCAGTTGCTATCAAATTCTGTATTATTGTGCAGTTCGCACATGATTTCATTTTCAATTGAGTGTGGCGGCAAGGGTAATATTTTTAATGCTGGGCATTTTGAATCTAAATCTACATAAAGTAAATCAGGCCCGTTCTTTTTTAGAAATCTTTGTTTTTGGAGTCCTTTAACTAAAATTAGAGATGAACCTTTAAACATGTTTGTCAGTTGTTTATTTAGTTCACGATAGTCAATGTTGCCATAGTTCCAGTCGAGACCGTTTATTCTACTTTTATTGTAAGCATTCTGTTTTCTATACTTTTCATCGAGGCAGCGTTTCTCGTACGGCGGCTCAAACACAATACATTGTGGTATACTGCCACTAAACAGTTCACAATAGGCCAATTCCTTTGCAAAATATTCATGCTCGTTACCGACAACGAATTGAATATCGCACACTGCAATTTTTAATGCCATATTGCTTTTTTAACGTTTAAAATGTTTTATAAATTTTAAAAATTTTTAGAGTACACACTCACTATTGTTGAATAAATTTAACTATTAACTTCAGCTTGAAGAGAGACGCTTTTTATAGCATAATTTTTTGATGTTGGGGAGAGAATTGTAGGAAGTATTTTAGTTTTGCATAAACAAAAAGATGCAATTTGATGGTAAACAACTTTACATCATATAAAATCAAGGTTTGTTTGTGAGACTGAATTAAAGGTAGTTGTCGTGAGATTAATGCACACCGTCAGAAAACTTCCTGATAACCATAATATGACTGCATGATCATTTTTTAATAGTGCATTGTTTACAGTGTGGGATTAAGGACAACGCGGGGGTCTGTAGCAAATTCTGTCAAGGGGCTTTTGGTTTTGCTTTAGGTTCTCAAGTTTAGGATATTAAACAGAACAAAACTGTTACAAATGAACTTTTCTGGATTTAATATAAGACAAAAAAAAATAGAGATAATACTTTCAAAATAGACTTCTTTAAGCAAATCATGCTTTCTATATTCAACAAAGTGTGTGTGAGAGAGAGAGAGAGAGAGAGATGATTAAGGCGTTCTTGAATCCACCATGTTTTCTAATTCATTTTAATGTTCGCCACTGCAAAATTTATTGTATTAAATAATGAGTAATAAAAAAATAATAAGGTCCCCCCAAATTCGCGATGTCCATATCATTTGCTACTCTTGCTATATGGCTAATCCGACACTGATTACATATAAATGCTGTTGTTCATTCTTATGCAAAAATTTAAAAAATTGCATAGACGTGCCTGCCTTGAAAGTCTCTGTGTAAATCTAAAGTGCAATGTACGTAAATTATCTTGCTAATCTGAGCTGCATCGCTTTGTTTGAAATCGTTCTTTGTTTATCAATAACTACATATATCTCAAATTTTAAAAAATTGCATAGACGTGCCTGCCTTGAAAGTCTCTGTGTAAATCTAAAGTGCAATGTACGTGAATTATCTTGCTAATCTGAGCTGCATCGCTTTGTTTGAAATCGTTCTTTGTTTATCAATAACTATATCTGGGGTAAGTGGGTAAAAAGTCATATGTTCACTTTGGAAGATTTTACAGGAGAGCACTTTTTAATTTTTAAGGCATATATTACTTTTTTTTAAACTGTGGGATATTTGTATATGTGATATGGGTAAATATTATACTGGTTAACATTAAAAAATGAAAATCAACTACGATTAAAATGATTTTTGTGGATAATAATTAATTATGACTTTATGCTCAATTTTCTTTGGGCGAGTAAAATGTTATAACTTGACTTATCTAGTTTTACCTGTGTTAGTATTTTCAAAATAGTTCGCGTTTTAATTGTGTAAAAGGTCTCTAATCGAGTTATGACTGTAATCACAGAAAAAAAGAAACGAGGAAAAAAGCATAAGTAGATTTAATGCCTTATGCACGAACTGACACTAAATCCATACATATGAACATCAAATTGATTAAGTCAAATTGTTACTTTAAGCACGAGCACAAAAAACTAAAATAAGTACGGTAATAACGTCACATTTCGACTTATGATTTGGTGGAGTTTGGCATTTGTAGTTTATTGACACATATGATTTTATGTATAAAAAAAAAACGTTGGTAAGAAAGTGGTTTACACTTATGATCTTTTACCCGAATAACTATTTGATTTCTGGAAATTTATAGGTCTAATAAAGACATATTTAAAAAATTACGACATATGACCTTTTACTCGCCTACCCCAGATATATATCTCAAATTTAAAAAAATTGCATAGACGTGCCTACCTTGAAAGTCTCTGTGTAAATCTAAAGTGCAATGTACGTAATTTGCCTTGGTAATCTGAGTTGCAAAGCTTTGTTTGAAATACTCCTTTTTTCCGACTTGTAATGTTGAAAGTTGAGTTCTTTGTTTATTAACGACTATATATATCTCAAGTGATTTAAACATCACAGTTCTCTCTTGTACGTGTTCGTAAATGGAGATAATTTTACACAACTCCACACAGTTCGGTATTATAACAATTTTGGTTAATTTGAAAGTGATACAGTGCGCAGATGTTGATGTAAATACATTTCATATCATTCGAGTGACATTTAATTCAAAAAATTCTTTAACAATTACTTTAAAATATAATTGTACTGAATTTCAAGTTGAACATATATTTCACGACCAGACAGATCACGAACTTTTCACTATAGACCCCTCGTCGACAAAATATCTCGAAGTGTGTGTTTCAAATCAGCAGAGAACTCAAAATTTTTACTTTAAACGAAAATTGCATCATTTTGTCGAAATTTCATCGGTTGAAGAGGAAATTCAACACTATAAACGTGAAGTGTACGAGTCAAATCTACTGTTGAGTCAAAAATATTTATACAACTACATATCAATCCACAAAAAAGTAAATATCGAGAGGGCTTATAAGGTAAAACATTTTTTATTTTAATAATTTTGTTTACATGCATGCAGTGCACGGTTTATATGTATGTACATTTTTTTAATTATTACTTTTGTTTTTGCAGATGGACAAATTCAATAAGATTGGAAACTGTGAAAGTAACACCGATCATAATGAACAATTTCGTAAAATTAGCGATCTAATCATCAACAAAAAATACGAAATCAAAAAAATCCATACAATGAATACGAAATACGGACCCAAAATAATAATAAATCTTTCGGAAGAGAATGGTGTATTTTTCTTACCAGCCAGATTCCAGAAAATGAGCAATACTGAAAAAGAGGAATTGATGAAAATGAAAAACATATCATTTATATACAAGGGTGAAAAGATCATTGGAAAATATAATAATAAGACATCGATAGTAAATTTTTTAGAAAATGATCAAGAAGAATGTGTAGAGGAATCGGATGAGAACGAAGATGAAGAAGAACCAAAAAAGAAAACTTCCACCCCCACAACCGCCTTTTCAGAACCTACTAGAGAGAGAGATGTTATCTAAATGTACCTATAATAAATACTGTGTATTATTGCGCTCTCATAGATTATGATAATGTACTATATTTTTTAATAAAGACAGATTGAAAAATAAATACTCAAAAATGTTTACGTGTAGTGTATGCAAAAAGGTTTTCACAAAGCGGAGATATAGACAGAAACATCTTAAAATTCATGACGAAACCGAAATTTCGGAGTGTATTGTATGTGGTGAATATTTTAAAAGAACCGATAACATGAAACGTCATTTGGCAAGGGCGCATTCTATAAAAAAACGTGTAGTTTCTAAAGAAGATAACATTTCTCAAATGGACTATGAGGGTGTTGCATCTACTAGTAAACGGGTCAGCAGTAGTGAACGTGAAAGTGGGCCAGTGAAACGAGTTAGAAACGAACAATTATGTGAAGTCTGCGGTATTCTAGTACCCTCTAAAGGGTTGCTCGGACACAGAAACAGCACTTTACATAAAGAAAACTCGTTTATAACTGTTCGCAATAACATATCAGTTTGCAAGTCAGCCTTTAAAAAACGTATTTGTTCGTATAAAATTAATAATAACAACAAGTCAAATTTAGATGTAAAGCTCTTTTTACAATCGGTCAAATCCGACATACTCGACTTGCTTGTGCTCTGTTTGGAGCGTCATGTAGCTTTAAAATTCAATTTAGAACTATTTGCAGACTTCTATAAGATGAAGCAGAACAACGATGCGATGATGTACGAACTGAAATCGTTTAATTCAAAAAGCCTAGTGCTTACTCAGGGCAGTGATCCGCCTACTGTCTATGATGAAATGGCTGTTAAGATTGTAAAGAAAACAGAAGAATTTCAGGAGGTTCAAAGCGGTTGGGCGATAGGGCAGATACGCTATATAGAATTAAACATAAGTAAGTACAATCCATTGCGCGGTTCCAGCTTCATAGAACTGCCTTGGAAAATTCTCAAAAAGCAAGCCGTGGTGAATGTTGAAAACGACGATAACGCCTGCTTTGCTTGGAGTTTAATGGCTGCGTTATACCCAGTGAAAAATAATCCACATCGCACAGCATCGTATGCGCATTACGATACGGTGTTAAATTTTAAAAACATAAACTTTCCACTGAGAATTAAAGATGTGTGCAAGTTTGAGAGACAAAATCTTAGTATAAGCGTAAATGTATATGGATTGAATGAAAACAATGAAATAATTATCTTATATATCACTAATAATAGAAAATTTAATCATGTGAATGTATTGTATTTATGTAATGATGAAGGTAAGACGCACTATGCATGGATTAAACACCTATCGCGTTTAATTAGCAGTCAGTTGACCGCACACAATGGCCAAATCTATCTATGCGATGGGTGTTTGATTTCATTTCCCAATATGTTTAAGCTGCAAAGACACCAGGAGCAGGATTGCGGTAGGGTTCGTGTATCTTTGCCTACAGCTGACATTGTGATGGATCGTCTGGGCAGGTGCGTACCAGGTAACATAGTTCAATTTAAAAATTATGAAAGAACAATGACAGTTCCATTCGTTATTTATTGTGATTCAGAGAGTTATTTGGAGCCGATTCTCGGCTGTACGCCCGATTCATGTAAATCATACGTTCAGTCGTTGCAAAAACATACACCCTACAGCTTTGGTTACTACATAAAGTGTTCCTATGACGACGCATTGTCTACATACCGTTTCGTTCGAAACAGTCGTTGCGTCGAAGAATTCATAGATATGCTAGTGGCCGACGTCCGACGACTGGCTAAAATATCACAGACGGTGGTGCCAATGCGTCGTCTGGAAGCCGACGAGCGTCAACAAATCTATTCGGCCACAGTCTGCAACATATGCGGTGATAAATTCACCGAAAATGACGTTTGTGGGAAGAAAAATGTTGTTTTAGATCACAATCACCTGACGGGCGAGCCCAACGGATTGACTCATAACGCGTGTAATATAAATTATAAAGTTCCCAAGTTTGTACCGATATTTTTCCATAATCTAGACTATGACGTTCATTTGTTTATTGTCAAGTTGGCTGAGAAATACAAGCGAATCTCCGCAATTCCATTGACCAAGGAAAAGTACATTTCATTGTCAGTCAAAATTCCTATTGATGACGAGAACGAGGACGACGACGACGACAACGACTGCGGCGACGGCGATGACAAAAACGTTGACGATTGTGATGAAGACACTAAAAAAAAAAGAACCGTAGAGTTGAGATTTCTAGATTCTTTTAGATTTCTCTCGTGTAGTATTGACAAAATTGCAAAGACTCTAGCCGACGACGAGTGTTTGGAAATGCGTAAACTCTTTACTTGCGATGAACATTTCAAATTGTTGAGACGCAAAGGGCACTTTCCCTACAGCTATGTAGATTCACTGGCAAAACTCGACGAGACTAACTTGCCAAACAGTAAAGAGTTTGCAAACAACATCAACCGCGATCAGGTTAGTGAAAATTATCAACACGCTCTCAACGTTTGGCAAACATTTAACTGCACCACACTTGGACACTATAGTGACATTTATCTAAAGACGGACGTGATGATTTTGGTGGACGCCTTTGAAAAATTTAGATACGCTACAAAATCTCATTACGGGCTTGATCCAGCACATTACTTTACATTGCCGGGGTTAAGCTGGGACTGTATGTTAAAATTTACTCGCATAAATCTCGAATTGATAACAAATATCGACATGCTCCATTTTATTAAACACGGACTTAGAGGGGGGATCAGTCAGTGCTCTATGCGCTATTGTGAAGCTAATCACAAATATATGCAAACATATGATAAAAAAAAACCTTCGTCTTACATTGTATACTTGGATTGTAATAATCAGTATGGGTGGAGCTTGTCTCAAGCTATACCCTATGGCGGCTTTCAATGGCTGCCCGAAAGCGAAACTGAACATTTCGACTTTGAAAGCATAGCATTAGACGCAGACGAAGGTTGTTTTTTAGAAGTGGACTTACAATACCCTGAAAGTTTACACGACCTACACAAAGACTTGCCGTTTTGCGCTCAGCAGGAAGTGCCACCCGGTTCAAAATCTAAACAAACTAAACTTTTAGCTACGGTGACTGATAAACACAAATACATTTTACACTATAGAAACTTGCAACAGTGCGTACGACACGGCTTACGCGTTACAAAAATACACCGCGTGTTGACATTTAAACAACGCAACTTTTTGAAACCCTATATCGACACCAACACCGATCTCCGCAAGCTGGCCACCTCTGATTTTGAAAAGGACATGTACAAACTCTTCAACAATGCCATTTTTGGTAAGAGCGTTGAAAGCGTCGAGAAGCGCATCGATATTAAACTAATTAGCCAGTGGAAAAGTAGCGGTAAAAACTTGGATGCAGAAACGCTAATCAGTCGACCGAATTTTCATTCAATCAGTGTATTTAATGAGAATTTTGTCGCTATACAACTGAGACGTCTTTGTGTCAAGTATGATAAACCAAATTATATAGGTCTAGCCGTACTTGACATTTCAAAAACAATAATGTATGATTTTTTGTATGCTTACATGAAACCGAAATATGGTGATAGTGTCCGCCTGTGCTACACGGACACAGATTCGTTCTTGTTTGAAGTTTTTACAGAGGATTTTTACGGTGACATCAAGGATGACTTGCGCGAGCGGTTCGACACCTCTAATTTTCCAGTGGACAATCCTTACGCTCTACCGTTGGTGAATAAAAAAGTCTTGGGAAAATTTAAATTTGAAGTTACAGATAACATTAAGAAATTTGTCGGATTGCGATCGAAATTGTACGCATATTTGACAGACAAGACTTGTGCTAACGGTACCGACGTCGCAACCACCACCACCCATGCTGAATGTTGTAATCATTCGACGTGCGACTATGATGAAAATGCACAGGGAAGTTGCTTTAAGAAAAGCAAAGGAGTTAAAAAGGATGTCGTCACCGCGTTCAAGTTTCGTGATTATTTACGGTGTTTACATAGTAAAAATAGTCTAATGTGTAAAATGTGCGTGTTCAAATCGATCAAACATGAGGTTTATACTCAACAAATCAATAAGATCGGTTTGAGCGCGCACGATGATAAGCGTTTTCTAATTTCGGGAACGCACGATACTCTGCCCTGGGGACATTATAAAATTAAAAAGTAATATTTTCTATTGTATTCTATTGTTTTATATTAATTCTAAGTTTATTAAAATATTGTATTCATTAATATATATAATAAATGCTATTTTTAATTTGAAAAAAAAACTCTCTCTTGTTTTTTCTTTGAATTTTCAGATTGATTAAATTGAAGGGACTCGAACCCTGCAGACGTTCTTTACATTAAAAGTTCAACGATCTTCCAACTGAGCTATGTAGGCTGCACGCAATGGTGACTAGACTAAAAGGGGTGGTGAAAAGAGTATAAATATAAGGCACGAGTACTCAGTATTGTCAGTGTAGTGTTCTTTTCACTAAAGTGAAAACGGTGAATAATTGCTTAGCAGCAGCATTTAACGTGAGCAGAGAGAGAGAGAGAGAGGAAATTATATTTATTTTTTAATCAATTTTGTGGAAAAGTTTGCTTTTGCAAAGAAGTTGGGATAAATAGAAAAAAAAACACTTTTCTCTTTTTTTCAAACAAAATAAATTTAGTGAGTGTGGCACACTCTACTCTTAATCCTTAAAAGCACAATGAATATTTTATTATTATTAGTATTGGTGTTGTATTCGAATGTCTATGCAGATAAGAATGAATACGTGTTTGACTATCTAAATAAGTACGGTTTTGTAGACAATAGCAGTTTAGACGCAAATAACACACTTGTGGACATTGAACAAAAAGCATTAATAGATTTTCAGGATTTTTATAATATACATAGAGACGGTGTGGCAAACGAAGAAACTTTAAAATTAATGAATAAATCCAGGTGTGGTGTAAAAGATAACCCTTTTCACTATAGTATTCACACATCAAAATGGAATAAAACCAATCTATCGTGGTATTTTGTTGGCGGTACAAGCGAAGTTAAGCAACTTGCGGAAAAAGCTTTTGAAGCCTGGGCCAACATATCTAATTTGAAATTTACATATGCATTTAAAAATGCAAATATTGTAATTTCATTTGCAGACAGACCTCTAAAACACAGTAATGATGCAAGTTGTATGTGCGGTGAATGTACATCTTATTTTGATGGTCGAGGGGGCTCATTAGCGCACGCTTTCTTACCTACATACGACAACAAATGTAGGGAAGTGCATTTAGACACATCTGAGAATTGGTATTATGGACTCGATAAGGCACCAGGCAATCAGACAAGTTTGTACTCTGTTTTATTACACGAAATAGGTCACACTTTAGGCTTGGAGCATTCTAGACATAACGAATCAATAATGTACGCTGTTTATCAAAATACAATTGTTTTAGCTGACGATGATAGTTTCGGTGTTCAGAGACTGTACGGACATAAAACAAAAAAACCTACAACTCCTATTTATCCACCTATTGCAAGCAGTCCACCTCCACCTACACAGTCGACAACAACTAAATCAGAACACTCACCATCGGTGAAACCGCCTTTACCGCCCGCAAATCCATCATTAAATTCCGATTTGTGTAATGTACGCGATGCGATCAATACGTTTCTGATTGTTAACAGTCGCTTGTATATATTTCATAAAAGAAATGTTTGGTATATTGATTTGAAAAGTGGACTCCTCAAACGAGAATCTAAACTGATAACTGACTATTTAAAATTTTTACCGCAAGATTTTGAAGAAATATCACACATTTCTCAAAGATCCAACGGCGAAGTAATTATCGTGGTCAACGATTTGTTTTATGTAATGACCGTTCCGGACTTTAAGGTGAATGCTGTTTATAACGGTGTCTCCCTTGAATATTTGGGCATTGGGAAAAGTAAGAAAATTAATTCTATTTTCACTACTTACTCCGGACAGACGTTTATATTTTACGTTAATGAGTTATATGTCGAGCTAGACGTGTGTTCATTGTCGGTGAAAAAACATGGACAGATTTCAGAGCGATTTACCAACTTACCTACCGATGTAAATAAGGCATTTAGATACACAAACGGGCTGCTATATTTTTTCTATAAAAATTATTAAAGCAAACAAGTTTAATTTATCGGTGTTTGGAGTCAATTGTGGGGTTATTGAAGAAATTAAAACACTACTTTATAAGCTCATGCAACTTGAAACATACAAGTAAAAAGGAAAAAAACTCTATAATTTTCAATTCTGACGATGATGACTAGACTCACACACACACTATTGATAGACTATAGATAGAATGCGTTTTCTGTGTAAATCACCATATGCAGTGACATTATTGTCACATCTACCCACTTATATTATGATAATAATAGTTTTTTTACTATAAAAGAAAAAAATAGTAGCAATGGTGGAATCGGTTTAAAGTCGTTTTTTTTTTTTTTTTAATTTTTAATTTATAAATTTAAACAGCTAGAAGCGACAGACGTCTCATCGTAAACAAAAAAGATTTCTTACAAAAATCTCAAATTTTGAAAAATAAAAAAGTTATAGGCATTTGTGTAAAAAGACCCGTCCCACCACCATATCGACCCGTTACTCCCACCACATCCTTGAAAACATCCTTTTCTAAAGTGTCCTTAAAAAGTAAATATTCGTTAAAAAAAATTTTTCCCAAAATTATTTTTCCAAATTTTCAAAAATTTTCCGGGCACTATTCTTCACCGTCAAATATTAAACACATATGGTCTCTTGAAGAATTGGTGAAAAACGAAAATTTAGTTCTCGCGCAGAAAGATGTGCGGTTACAATTTTATATATCATGAAATCACTCAATAAGACATAAATATTACTTAATTAATCAATTATCTTTTAATTAAAAAATAAATACAGTCTATCACAAAAACAATATTATCTAATAGAGTGTTATTATGATTTAAAAAAAAAATCTTACCTTAGACAAAAATAACACAGCATTTGCGTACATTTTTTAAAACATACACCAGTTTTTAAACTGTTGAGCGTCTATAATAACTAATTATTACAACATCTCATTATCTAATTTTAAATGATATTTAATGAAAAACAACAATTTTAAGTCACTTTTATATTTAATAAACGTTTATATACACAAATATATTATATAAAAACATTGACCTACAGAATATATGACCTAGACATTTAATAATACTACAGTATTAAAGACATGACCACGAATTCTACACACCTTGAAGTTTAAGGATGGGAATTTTATTATTTTAGTTGACTATCATATTTTTAAAAAAAACCTACAACTTATTTGGTAATTTAGAAAAAATTTTAAGGGATTCAGAGAGGGCGTCTCTCAGTACACCCTACGTATGTGTGAACTTTATTTATTAGGGGTAGTTTACCCTGTAAATGAGGCGTTTTACGGATATACAAAAATTAATGTGTGTAAATTTCTTTGTTCTATGTGATATGTCCTCTCATAGCAAACATTTTTTACTGTTCATATATTTCACCTAATATTTTCCAATTAAACATAAAAAATTTTTTTTCAATCCCTTAACACTTAACACTTAACATAGGATATATAATTTTGAAATTATTTCAAAAACGCTTCGACCGATTTTAACGTGGTTTTCACCATAAGATGCAGTTTGACTACACGCATCTTTTACACTTTTACAATTATCATCAAAAAGTGAACGGAAAAAATTAGTATAATTTCCTTTAAAGGCCATTTTTAAGAACAAGTTATATTTGCAAAAAAATCAATAATCCTTGGAAATGTAGCAGACAAGATAACCTGATCATTACCTCCGTCTATAGTAGCTCATTACTAAGCTTTTTTTTGTGAATTTGATGAGTAAACATTATTATTAATTTTCACGAATACACGCTAACCAAAGAAAGAAAAAACTGTCGCTATTAAAATACACAAAACGCGATAATGTATTGTAATTAAAAAAACTTTTTTTACCTATTACAGAAATAACACTGTCGCTATTAAAATACACAAAACGCGATAATGTATTGTAATTAAAAAAACTTTTTTTTACCTATTACAGAAATAACAATTCTGTTAAACTTAATTATTTTCTATATACATCGTAACACCCGAAAAATTTGTAATACAATGAATCTTTAGAACTTCCACTATGCGTTTATATTTGAACTTATTTTTCATTGACATACATTTT